>SJJU01003636.1:0-33338 GCA_012932125.1 Conopomorpha cramerella
ATCAAATGTGTAATATACAAGGTGATACTAACATATTACCACATAATCCATCGGATGCTAATTCTTATAACAGGTCACATCCTTTTAAGCCACGCAATGAAGGTCGGATTCTAAGCTTCGTGTATGTACCTAGCTATACATCCACACAAACAGATGGTTTTAATTATTAGAACATACATTCTTTGGTACTGTACTGTTTGTTTGTTTGTTAATTTTGTGTATCTGTATGTACATTGTTAGGTGACTTGCTTCGCCGTGGGTGGTCAATGGGTCTGTGTAAACTGAACCCATGGAAGATTTAAGAGATGTAGACTTAAATTAATCGGGGAATTAATAGAAGTAGTTCAGTGCGGATGACTGGCATTATTTAGGATTGTCTTAAAAGCGTCACTTTTATCCACAATAGAAATCAAATAAATTATAAGTAAACCGATTAAGCATTTAGGAATGAAATGAAAAGAGAAATATACATACCTGTAAAGGTTTGACCGAGCTTGGGTGATTGTGAAGTCGAATACAATATATTAAAATTTAAAACAAGTGAGGTGAAAGATAATTTTAAACAAAAAAGAACGCATTTCAACCAGTATCCACCAGTCGCATCTCCGATTATTTAAAATTACCCTTGATTTATCTAGACGGCCATCATAAAATCCTGATTTCTTTATCAAGCACCTATGAATTATCTTCTTTCCAACAGAAAACGAATCATCAAAATGGGTTCATAAACGGCGAAATTATCCGCGAATAAGCCTCTATACGGTTGAGTTAAGTAACCTCCTTATTTCATACATACATACATACACTTCACGCCTGTCTCCCAGAGGGGTAGGCAGAGACTACAGATCTCCATTTGTCACGATCCTGTCATACCGCTTTCGCTTCATCTACATTCATACACCTTTTCATAGGAAGGAAGGAAGGAACAGACTTCCTTATTTCACTTAAAAATAATGCCTAGCCATAACTGACTCTCTCAGTTGGATTCAGTTACTGATCAGAACAGAAATGTTGGAATGCTATACCGGTGGGTATCAAACTAACAGCCGTCCATCTACAGCTCCAGTTAACCAACCAAACTACAGCAACTAGTATGTAGGGATTCTAAAAATAACCCCACGAAAAATACCATCCTAATCAAACCACATAAAAGGAATGCATCAGCAGGAAGTGGATAGGTACTTGAAAGTCAAGTGCCCTCAAGCACCTCCAGGTCACACCTTAAATAGCATTTTATACCAATAGCAGAACGCCCAAGTTATATTTGATCTCGCCACTTGAAACGCCATTGATCTATAACATAAGAGGCGTCTGTGTTGTGGGGAATATGGAGTGATGCTGTTAGCCGGCCTTTGTATTACTGTAAGATATTTGGTTTACTTATTCTACATGGACTAGTGGTCAAGACACCTGACTCTAGCACGTCGGTCGCGGGTTCGATTCCCGCGGCCGATATGTTGCTTTAGTGATTAACTGAGGCGTTTGTTGCGTGCTTTTCGGTTTTTTCTTTCTACGTGTCTCTGGCACCCATAGTACATGGTATCCTAGTTTAGGGTGACCGTGTGTGAAATCTAGAACTACGTTTTCTTCCTCAGAAGGAATACACAAATTAGGATCCATTACTAAGCAGATTATTAATCTCTCTTTTCTTCCAAAAACGGACAAAACAGATGATCCAAGTCTGAATATTCGTTGATACATTTTGTTTGGGTCATAGGGTTCATAAGAAGACATTCAAACAAGAAACGGGATAGCAGTTTTTTATTTACAGAAATTTTATGCACATTACATGCGCATAAGTAACTACTACCTACAGTTCGAAAAGTTCCGGTTTGTTTTTTTTTTCAGAGAATTTTGATGAGATTCAAGCATCCAATATCAAATCGTCTGATACACCTGAGAATGCCGAATGCACTACCTTATTCTGAATTCCGATTGAGTGATACCTACGGTAGCGGTTACCTTTGAAAACCATTTTAAATTGAGCTTCTGTATGTATCAAAGATCTTATGATTATAGACCTTAATTTCATTGGTAAGTGTATAGGTACTATGTCATGTATCCATAGTTCTTATGGTCTTAAAATCGACGATCAGTTTTGAATTCTTTAGTAAATTTCGACCGCCTCGTTGCAAGAATCTCTGTCTGATGTTGCACAGTTTTATATTGGAACTGGTTTCCGATGTTCTTTTGAAATAATGTTGTTCGATTTCATCCATAAACAATGCAATTTATCGATTCTCAAGAAGGTTTATAAAGAATGTAAGTTACACTACAGGGCATCTGTTTTATAGGTTTGTACTACTTTATAAAGTGCTAAGTAGCCATTTGTACTGATAATTCGTTTCTTGCGGAAATTTCTCGGTGAAATATAGCCTAATTTATGTCAGCATCAGCCATATGACGTCCACTGCTGGACGAAGGCCTCGCCTATGTTTTCCACAATTATTTGGGGCGAAATGCAAATTATCGCCATGCTTGGCAGGCGGGTTGGCGATCGCAGTGGTGTTGTGATTTAACTCAAAAAGAGCGTTGCTGGCCGTCCTCTGGGGAGTTCCCTCGGGCGCCTCTTACGACCCTCACGACGGGATTGGTTGGGCTGGGGTGATGACACATGTATTCCATTCGTCGTCACCATACCGCACTACTCAATGCGCGGTAATACTATCGTTTTATTTTCAGTATATGTCCAATAGTTTATGAGTTTATGCGTAGCAAACAGGCATCTCAAAATACAATTATTTCCTGTTTATAAAATTGAAATGTCGTTGATTAGGGCATCATTATATCCTAATCTAGGTTATGGCACAATTTCACAAGCTGCGTCAAAACCCGTTAAGTAGTTTTTCCGTAAAGTAATTATAAAAATAATACCTCCATTCACATATCACATTACCTACCTATCACAAACTTTTGCATTTATTATAAGAGTAGAGCCACTCTAGCCTATAAATACTGCCGAATCCGGATTCACGCTGTTGAAACGTAATTCTGACTTCGGATATTTAACGGAATTACGAAATCACGTTTCTTTAGAAAAAAACGCGTCCATGCTTTCTCAAACACGACTCATATTACAAGATGCTTCTATAATTTCTGACATTAAAAAACTGTTACCATAAAAATCTAAATAAAAAGTTCGCTGTGAAAGTTAAAAAAAAATTAGGGAAGTTTGTGACATAAAAGCGTGAGGTTTTATCACCTTTTTTGTAATAATATTACGCTGTAGTTGAAAGAAAATAGCACAGGCATGTTTGTATTATGTTTTTAGTGTTATACTTTCAGCCAGTGCGCACGCGCACAATTCCAACCGAACAGAGACGAAGGCATTACCTTAACGGTTGATGGCGTAATAAGATTCTATTGTAATATTTACTTATAGTTAAAAAGTACACTTCAGGCCTTTTTAATCCCAAAACGGGGTAGGCAGAGGCACTTGTTAAGCAAATCGTCACGGTTCGCCAAGCGTATTTAACCGTGAAAGGTTAACACACCTTGTGGTGTGCGGGTTTCATCACGATGTTATCCTTTACCGTACGTTGCGTACGTAGGCTCTGAAAATGTGTTCCATTGGTACACGTCCAGTAATCGGACTCGCGACCTCCCGATTGCAAGTCAAGTACGGATACTTGACTAGACCACAGACGCCGTACTGGACCATATTATATCTAAATACGATTCATATAGAGCCCTATTCATATGGTTTATAGATGTTTTATCGTTTCGAGGGAAAATTGAGGTTTCGGTTAAGTATAACACCCATATAAAAGTTTCATGGAATCATAACTTGATCTCCATACAAAACGAGTGCCATCGGTTTCGAGAAACATTTACTTATGCGACTTTTCAATTGACATGTTAAAAGCTTTCTGTCTAGCCATTGTAACGTGCTAATTATAGGACACCCTGTATAATGAGTTAAAAGCACCATAAGCTCATTTTAGCCATCGACTGCCCGCCATTCATTGAGCATTAGTCATGCATTTGTAAAATTACTCATAATTGCTTCAATGTAAAGAATTCTTTACGACGAGATTTGGCACGTCTCTGTGACCACATGCGCTCGGCTGCAATGATGCCGACTTCCTTCATCTTACTCATGATTTCTGTGTAACTTTGTTTAATATGAATAATCACTGTCACTGATATAGAGAATCACAAACAGCGCTTGATTAAAATAAAGTATAAAAAAGCTGTATACTGGAAAATACCTTTTTTAAGCCGACCGTTTGTGTAGGACCTATTGGGTTTATTTTCAGCGGGCCTCAATACAACAAAAAAAACGACTTGATTTTTCCTCAGTTGACTGTACTTTTTGTATGAAGAATACGATTTTTCAGACGGGCCCGTTGGTGTGGGGCATGTCTGCCTCTATTCCGTACGGTCCTGGGTTCGATTCCCATCGCATTCGAGTTCCGAGACATTGACACATACGGAAATGGGTTCAGGGAGGACTAAAGAAACAGTAAAACAGGTTTTTCCGATTCGCCATGTATCGATATTTCTTCTTAAATTGATTAATGTTATTATCGACAACCAAGGTGGAATTAAGGACCTTTGAGATGTAGACTGCTGCGATGGAGTCCGTAGCCTGTTTAGGTATAATTGATTAATTAACGAATTTCCCACGGTAACGGAATTAAATTAAACTTTACTAATTCACGGAGCACACATATCAGTAGGTAGTGTTTTGGTATTGTCTACTTTTTTAATAGATATTATTCAGTATCGAACTTTAATGAAGCCAAGGCCAGAATGAGTCACCATTTGCGATGATACCATCAAGCCGCATTCGGCCTGATAATAGCACAGGCTAAGCCAAATAACACCTCTGACTGCATACAACAGAATTGTATGTATATTAGTATCCGAAAATGGATTGAACGTTGATGCCTTATCGAATAAGATTACTTGTAATTAGTTTGTGAATCTTAAAAAGGATACATGAATGAAGGTTTCAAATGTTGATGTTTTTAATTGTGTACCGGAAAGGGCAGACATGGTCCATGGTCGTCGAATCAAAAATTCGTTATAAGTTTTTTCGACCAAGATTTTTTAGGTTTACGAATATACATATAACAAAATGCTTCGTCATCTGAGTAGATTTAGTTTTGATAATTAACGCCATCGCCTAAAATACGATAATCTGTACTGTGGGTGCCAAAGTATGGCATAAAACAGTTCTTTGAAATGATAAAGATGAAATTAAAGATAAAAAAACACATACACAAATGTCTCAGCGCTTCCCTAAATTAAAATGTTGGAGTCAAGAATTACTCACATCAAAAGTGTCTAGGAATCAAGTACATTTTAGAAGATTGCAGTCAAGAATATAAATATGTCCGGACAATAAATAAATAAATATATTTTACAAAAACTGAATTCATAATTTATTCAAAATGTGGTAATAAGTCATTGATACAGGCATGGGGAATTAGGTAGGAGACCAATCCAGATCATTAGATTTGATTTAAATAAAATAGATTTTTTTTGCGCTACAAATGTTCTTGATCCCTAGATACTTTTGATATGTGTAAATACGCAACCATCGTCTTAGATGCATGTGCCATTACCATTAGTCCATTTCGGTCGCTGAAGAGTATTTACAAAGGTCCTTTTGAAAGATTTGCAGCAATACTACAAAGAAAATGTCCATTTGTTACCTTTAAATAAGTTAACTGGAAGAAATCGCTCTGAGCTAATTTTACATTCGTAATGTATATAGCCGTGTGGTGATGGCGAATAGAATATTTTTGTCATAATCCCAGCCCAACTGTTCCCAGTCAGGAGTTCCAGAAGTCAGGCAGCAGTGCTCAGTGCAGAGCTCTCTGTGAGTTACACCAAAACACCACTGCGATCGCCAACCCGCCTGCCAAGCGCGCCATTACCGTAATTCTTCCCCAAATTATCATAGAAATCATTGGGGGTGGTTTTTGTCCAGCCGTGAACGTGATGATGATGATGAATGTACTTAACTGTGTGCAACTAAAGCGTACCTACACATCTTTTCTCAACTCACTTCGACTTCAGTATATTATCAACAATCCAAATCTTTTTCATTCATTCAATTTGTAACAAACGACGTAAAGCACTATTTATTTATTATGTTCTTCGTCCAATAAAATACGGCAACGGAAAGAGTATAATAAATCACAGACAAATATTTTTTATTTATAGTCCAAAGGAACTGCCTCTATCTTGTACAAATTCTCTATCTTAGGTGTTCAATGTTTATATTAAATGCTTTGCAAAATATAGATCTCGACTCGTGATTTATTTCTGCCGCCTGTTTAGTTCGTTCGATCGTTTATTGCTGATAAAATTATCTGGTAAATTATAGAACTTATATTTTATGTTGTTAATCTACCTTTAGATAATGGTGATATGAATTTACATCATTTGTATCATTATCTTTGGTATTTAGTGTTAAAAATTTGGAAATCTATAGGTAAATATTATTTATAGGTAACTAGGTGACCCGGGAAACGTTGTTTTGTTAACATAAATTATTAATTGTGTTTCTCTGCTATTATATGCATGCTGCTATTATACATATAATTCACTCTATCTTCTAAAGAAAACCACATCAAAATCCGTTGCTTAGTTTTAAAGATCTAAGCATTCATAGGGATAGATAGCGGGAGGCAAGTTTGTTTTATACTTAGCATTGAAGACATTTCATAAATCACTAATAGTAGAATAATGATATTACCTATTATGTGAGGCGATTCTGAAACTCCTCCAAGCAGATATATCTGCTTTAGTAACGTTTGCCTTACTCTAAATTATATTTGTGTAAAAGAGACAACGACATTTGACTACCTCCTGATTATTGTTTAGAATATGGACTTTTAGATGTCAGAAATTGAAATGTCAGAGTTTAAACTAATAATATGAATAGCAGATATTGTACATACGCACATAATTAAGCGGTGCCTTCCAACACAATTAACCCAATTCAGAGGAATGTTTATATTTCCTGCATTCCTTCAAAGAACATCTTTAACACAATAAACATGCACTGTTCAACAAGCACGAGATCGTATCAACAATGTATGGGTAATGAACTGCATTTTCAAGCATGCCCATATCATATCTATCTATTACAAAACCCCGACATCCGCCCACGGGCGAAAATGGTCGTCAAAAATAGAAAGCCATCGAATGCAGAGACTGACTTTCCCGTGATGTAGGTTATGGGTTAACTATGAGCGAATCGATTTGGAGGTAAACAAAGCTAATGAACTCTGCGTGGGCATTATGAAAGCAATACGAATTACTACAATCGCGAGATGCATCAATAACTGTTGATGTTTCCGTGTGATACTTTTGACGTCTAAGTAATCTTATAATCTAAATTGAATTGCTCAATGTGCTGCTGAGGATGGGTTGGACGAATTTCTGTAATATTTTTTTTGTTATTAATCTTAGGAGAGGGTTCGTATATTAAAATAACTTTAAAGAAAAAAAGAACCAACTTCAAGCAGTAAAATTTGACCGATTTGTGGATTCCATTGACGAAACTGAATCAAATTGGGATGGAACCAAATGGGAAGCACCAGCTTTCGAAAAAAAAAAGAATCAGATAACCCAGTCAAAAGTTCTGGTGTAACAAACATTAAAAAATACTGACGAAAGGAGAACCGTCTACTTTTTTTTGAAGTCAGAAAAAAAATTGCACGGAAAATTACAATACGTTCACAAATCATAGTAACCTCTGTTGGATTCAGCACGCACGACTGACTGAAATATCGAGGACAAACCGACAGAGTACAGGTCATGAGGGCACATTGAGGGGTTAATTATGGTATCAAAGGTACAATTATTTTCGGTAGATGACATTGATAATATGCGCATGGCCTATGTCCAATAGTAGACGTTAGAGATCTGACATACTGATGATGATGTGGGGAAAGTGGCTCGTAAGTGATATAAACGAAAACGAAAGCATGTTTATTTTGTATTAAACTCTTAACTCGAGACATTTGGCCTCGACTATATTTTTTTTAATTTTAATTTTAGATTTTGGATGGATTTAAAAGTTATAGTTATTGAACACACGGTAGAAGTACTCCGGTTATTTATAAATTCTAAATTTCCGAACGATAAAATTGTATTAAATCAATAAGGTATTTAAGTATTTACAAGGTTTCTTCAGTAAAGGAGATTTATTTTTCCCGGAATGAAGTTGTGTTTTGCCTTACGCAAAAACGGATGACAGTCGCATTTATATTACCTTTCATTCATTACTTGCCGACGATCAAAGAATTCTTGTAAATGTCCTTAAATGCTATGGCTATCTCGGAATGGAGGGCGGCTACTTCTTTGCGCGGGCGCAATAAATTGTGTCCAATTAGCGCTCAGTAGCCGTTGTCGCGACAAAGGGAGCGCGAGATATCGAACACGAAGAACGCTATACAAGGAGAGGGGAATGGATGAATAAGTCCTTTATTTAGATTCTAGATAGCAGATTTAAATAAGGACCGCTCAAATAAAAAAAAGATGTTAAGTATCTACCGTGGAGACCACCACAAAAGTGATCCAAAAGACATTCTCATTCGGTGATGGTGAAAAGAGTATAAGTGGTGTAAAGAGTATCATAAAGAAATGACCGAAAGACACCCCAGAGAGTGATATCAACGATATTTACGATAACTGTCCCAACAGACAGACAATAGACAAAAGAAAACACGACACCGAAACCCTTGTAAGCGTACCTTGTAACTATTCCAGACACCTTTGTAGGGCAGTTGTTTTTGTTAGTCGAGCGATTCTAATAAATTATCTTGAACGTCGAAGGGCCTAATGTACCGCCTCTTACCTGCCATTGTCATGGTAAATAGGACGTGACGTGGAGGCATTGCGGTGGCTTCGCTAACTGATTTCGGTAACATTTTCGGTGACTCTTTCATTTCCAGTCCGTTGGGAATACTTTATAAAGGGAAATGTTAGCTCACGTCACGAAGCGATGCCGTTGTACTTTGATCGATTGCAACATTCTATTGAATGCTGTTAGTTTATGTTGGGTATTGAAAGTTGACTGTGATAGTTTTTGCTTTCTGGAGCTTTCAGTAAACCTAGCCAAGCGAAAGAAACAACACAGACGTACAATTTTGTTTTTTTCTGAACCACCAAATTGAAAGGTGGACTGATTATTTTTTTTCTGGAGATTTCAATGAACCTCATCTGCATCCGCAAGCGACAGGGACAACGACAGACGTGTAGTTTCTGTCTTTTTCGCTCTCTGACCAAAACATACGTAGGGTTTGAGCCTTTTTCGACTTTAAAAAAAGGAGGAGGTTCTCAATTCCTTGTTGGTTTTTAGCCAAAAACATAAAAACAAGGACTGTACGCCTCTCTTTAAAAAAAATCTGGGATAGTCTTAAATCTTAATAAGAAAGTATAGTGTGCCTAATCAGTGTCCTGGGACAAAATTGGCAACTTATTTGTGGCTCAGACCCTTTGGCCATAACTGCGCGTTATAACTAACCCTCAAATGGAGAGTATTCAGTATTGTCGAGTCACGTTCTTTGTCAATTAGTTTCAATTTTGTCTAGTTATGGTGCAGCCATCTTTGGACTTAGTTATATAGGCTGGATGTAATGGGCTATTGAGGTTGGACCTTAATAGGCATTATAGTTTGATGGAGACTGTACCTTATTTAGGTAACGTAAATGTAATTGATTGTGTCAAAAGAAGAAAGGGCGACTTTCACGATATTAATTTAACTACGATGAAAGAGTATAAGAAATTATAGTTCATTACATTAGTTTTCGGAACGAAATAAAGTTACTTAGTCATTCATAGGTAAACGAAGAACATATGAAAAACAGACGAACTCCAAATATTAGGATTCGAAACTTGACAAATTTTCTTTAGTTCAACGGCTTTACCGTCATTCATACCAGCTGTATTCCATTTACTCGATACAAACGGTTTGCGTCAACTTTCATGTCACCAGTGCGAAACGCCAGGATGTCGAATGACAGCGTGTGTTAGTCTGGAGGTCTTCAAGTACCTTCTTCAGGTGCTTAATGAGCAAGTGCTTCACCGTAGACCACATCGATGCTTAACATTGGTCGAGGATGGTTGGCTAACGCTAGTTCATTGTGTTTATAAAAAAGGAGACCCGAGGCAAAAATAAATACTATCGGAAACTACATCTCTAGTGTAACTTATAGTAAATCTACATAATATGGAAATTTACTTTGACTAAACTGCAGTTATTTATTTCCCCTAGTGCGTTTTATTACACAATCTTTGGCACAGTGCAACGCATCCGTTTTTGGCATAAAGCCTTGGGAAGGTCAGTGTCCCATTCACCCAGTTCCCACGCTGATTGGCCACTACGTATGCCTGTTGAGTCGCCAGTTGCCTGCCTTTTGATTACAGTCAATTGATACTTCCTTTGTATGGCATTGTCGCGTGCCGATGCTGGGACTCGGCTCACTCACAGTCAATGGCTAGTTTTTTTTTTTGCTAGTCGGCTAGAGAGGCTTCAACATATTGCACGAGGCTTCTGTCCTACAAAGCAAAAAATGTAGTACCATAGACTCGATTACGAGAAAACTGCGCTTAGATTTTGTGATGCAAGTATTATTGAAATTATTTCTGTTTATTTTTGTCGTAGCGTGGTCAATGGTCAATGTGGCATACTGGTCTATATGATGATGCATTCCTACCACAACACTACGTACAACACGACATAAGGAATATTGGAAATGCGATCAAAGTATTATTGTGTTACGGACTGGTAGCATATATTTAAAAAGAATGTTAATCTAATATACAACTGACAGGCTAAATAAGATCTAAGAGACATGTCTTCAAAAGTTCTATACACCCGCGCATGTTTACTGATTCTGCATTAGCAATGAAGAAACAATAAATTGCAGTAACTTTTGTGAATAAATTGTTACTTGCTGCATTGACGATTACTTCTATACCTCCAACTGAGTGTGGATAGCAGATTCATTCATTAGCTCATCAATGCACAGGAAAAACAGCTGATTTTATTCAAAATTATAAATATCAATATATATATATATATAGTAGGTATATATTAAATGATACTAGGCGAAATATAGACGGATTTAAAAAAAATGATTTTAAAGTGGTCGAGAAATGTTGAAATAAATAAACATTCTAATAATAAATATGTAGGTAATGTAGCAAAACCTGTGCATTATAATAATATGTAGTAATTATACTATAATAATTAAAAATAATTCCGTTATACGGTTTATAGCTATTACAATATATAAATAATAAACAACTCATTCCCTGTTTTTAATCGTTATGGCACCAGAAACCCGTAATCAAACGTTGTAAACAATACAATACTCATATAACATTCGTGAAGGAAAACATGGTTAGTAAAGTTGCTCACCTAATACATAAATGCTTGTGTAAATCTATTGAGGACAATGTTGAAGTGAGTGAGTTATACACCAGCTGTTGTTAGCCACCTACTAAATACAGTAAAGTGACATCACTATCTACTCTAAGTTAGACTATGTTTTCTAGATATCCCCAAAGATGGGATTATCGTAAATATTCGGAACCTTTTTGACAGACGAAATTTATTGATATTTATCAAGAAAGAAAAATAAACTGACTTCAACTTTTTGGTTTTAGGCGCACACCTACGATTTTGTAAAGTTCGCCTTAATTTTAGTGGTCTGCCATCATCAAAATCTGTCCATAAACGAAGAAGTTATCCGCGCACAAATATAAACGAAAGACTCCTTTTTTTAATTCCCTTGAAAACGATAGGAGCTCGCTTCAAACGGAAGGATTTTGAACAATGTAGGTTCAAGGTAAAGAACAACTTTACCAATTGTACATTTCAAATACCATACAAATAGCTAAACCATAGTGTGTCGCAATCACCGGCTTATAAACACCCACTTATAAATACCTGCAACACGCGACTTTAAAGTTCATAACGATATAAACTCAGATCTTTATCGTGTACGCAATTTAACTTTGAACGGAACTGCATTACGCCAAGCTGTGCACTCCATTGTTGCAGTAAAGTACACTGGCGACCGGATTAACTCAAACGGCGCCGTTCAAAATGAACTTTATTGAGAAAAAAATACGAAGCTAAAGCGAGACCGTATTCCAAACCTTGTAGATCACAAGTTGTCAGGGAGTAAGCCGCGTCGCGTCATCCAGTGATTCGCTCACAGACGTTTCGCTCCAGACGCTTGCACTTCTAAATATAACACCAACGTATAGGGACGACTTCTTACCAAGAACTATATTTGTCACTATATACCATGTTAATTATTACCGGAGCGAAATCGTTTTCCAGAACAGGCATGTGGCACAATCGCGAGATTTATTACAGTCATTTGGTATGCAACAATTTTTACGACGGCTTGTCTTTTTGTGTCGCTGCTGATGACTGATTGTGTTTATGGCTTTGTTGGAAATTATTGCAATTAGCATAACAAAAAACATGGGAATAATATTGCCGATGTCACCATTAAAATGTTTATTGCAGAACATTAACAGTACGTTCCCAATGGTGATGATTTTGTCACACTCCTATAATTACATTCTAGTAGTTAAATGTTTATTCGTTAATATTATTTCCTAACAGTAATGTTGTTCCAAACAAAACAACTATAAAGGAGAACAAAATTTTCACTATTTCCATTGTCTTCCATAGTTCATCTTAGATACTTCTTTATCTGCTGTAAGAAACGTAATGGATACTACACAAACGTTAACTAAAAGCTATTGTAAATAACCTATCTTAGTGCAAACATCAGAATAGAAAGCAAATTCAGGAAGAGAGAGCTTCTACAATACAAGTAACACCAATTCCAAACGCACAAATCTTATATTACAAATTGCAGAAACAAAGCAAGGTATCACGCCGCGTCTATCACGATCATAGGTGCCTACTCTCACAAGTGATCGCCCACTAAAGTATAGGAGAGGTATCGAGACCCCGCGTGGGTGGCGGGCCCAGCCCTCGGACTGGTCTGCGTAGACTCCATAAATCTGGCCTGCTAATCGGTGCCAGACTTGGTGGGAGGATTTATAAAAGGCACGATCGGAGCGTGCAAATGTATCGACGGCAATTTCAAACAATGGATAACCACTTGTTTGTGAGTACTCGGCGATGATTTTAAACAGATGTTGAGTATGTTTACCTGAATGTTTTAGTAGATAATTACAATACGGTTATGGGTAACATAGATTAAGTTAGTGTACACGATCCGTTAAAGGTGTTTCTTTTATACAATCTAGGTTGCTAATCCTATTTTCTGATAATATGTCTTATTAAATTTATTATTATGATATTTTCTGAGGATAACTTATAAACTGTGAAGAATTTCTTTCATAGACTTTCCAGTGTAAATCGCTGAAATAGGCAAATTGCAACATAAATTTTATAACATACTTACAGGCCGGTCTGCAATAGTTATTATGTTAAGCTGTGTACTTACAGCGTGATAGACTAATTTGTAATATACATAAATTCATGACCGCCTTAAAGACTTGAAGATTCGTCTCTCAGTTCACTTCTTGTATGTGCTCTAAATATTTTTGGGAAGTCAATCTCAAAGTGGTTAAAAATAGGGATTCAAAGTTTATATAGGACAAACTACAGAAACGTACAGGGGAAGAACCTATGTGTTTTGTTGACTTAACCCTGCAGGTGAAGCAGACAAAATAAAGCTGTTCAAACTAACCATATCTTGTGATATCGATAAACTCCTGACAGGAAAAACGCTGCAGCTCTATTTATTTACACATGATAAAGTTCTAATAAGACGGGTATGATGCTCATATATATTATATTTCAAGTGAATATTGGTCAGCAAATACTCTATCTTTATATTTAACTAACAATATTCATATCTTTAGTAACAAACAGATGTTCCATCTCATCACGCTTTTTAAGATTTTCGAGCAACTCTTGAGATCTACCAAATATGTTTTGTTAGTACAACGTAATGCCCCGATTATGACCAATTACGGTATGGTCAAGGTTCCCGGTCAAGTTATTGAACTCAAACAGCGGAGCCGGCGGTCCAGAGAGCAGTGGAATGCGATCCCCGTGTTTGTCCTGACCGTTCCCACACGCACTAAACACACGCTGCCAAAGCAAATATGAGATGTAGTAGGTAACTCTGTTAATGTAAACCTGCCGTGGCTTTCGATATTTGAATCGACAAAACTTTTTTCAAGATTATTTAAGTGGCTTTTCCAAGTAAAAGGTATAGGCAGATTTAGTGAAAAATAATAGTCATTAATTAATTCCACTAACAGTGTTTGTTTCTTGAGTAACACACGGAGATTTTCAGTTCAGAAGTTGATTGTCAAATGTTAAAAGTTTTCGTACTAAAATTTGCTTGACTTAAAAAGAGTCTGAAGAAGGGAAAAGGTTAAGGACAACGCTCAGTATAATAAAATAAAACAAAATATGACCTGCGGCGATGACAAAGGGCGAACAACATTGTCTTTTAGCAAGAATATTTTTCTAATGGTTATACCTTCATATAAGTTCAATTGAAGTCGAGTCCTATGGAAATGTCAGTGTGAATGTGTCGTAAACAATGTTGTAAGCACATACCTACGATGTTATCATTCAACATTAACTGCAGTAAAAGGGAATCAATGAAGATGTCTCACGACACGATGGACTTGCTTCCACAGAAAATAGAAATGTGAGCTTCAACTGCAGTTAACGTCATTAAGAACCAGCTCGATGCCTATGTCAATATTGAACGTCCAAACCAGTTACCAGCCACCGCTATTGATTGCAGATAAAATGACACAACAGACTAGTCGATGCATAAATGCAATAAATCAATATCTCAACGATGATGGTGTTGCATCTACAGGTTGACATCAAAACATTTCATTTCTTTTTATAGTTGGTGTAAAAAACTCAATCTGAAATAAAGAATAATTAAGAAGACAAGTCCTCGTGCTCAAATACATCAGAGAAACAGATGAATATTATAGATATTGTTCGACACGTCTATTTCCCAGAGACAATCTTCTAGATCTGTCTGCAAAGATGTAGTCTGTGTGTGTCTGTAAGTACATCAACAAGAATAAAATGTTTTTTTAATCGTATACGAGTACTTTAGTGCTCATTTGGAGGATAATGCCCATAGTCGCCGCGCTGGGCAGGCGGGTTGGCGATCGCAGTGGTGTTGTGGTTTAACTCACAAAGAGCGCTGCTGCCCGTCCTCTGGAGGGTTCCCTTTGGATGCGAGAAGCCGAAAACAGCTCACAGTGGCGTGCAATTGGAGAGGCCTATGTCCAGCATTGGACAAGTTTCGGCCGATGATGATGATGATGATACGAGTACAAAAAAAGAGATATGTGAGCAAATACCTAGTAACAAGTAACCTAAACGTAAACTGCCATTGAAGTTGTAGCACTTGAAAAATTTTAAATTACAATAAATCAAACCACATGCTTCAGAACAAAAGTGTCAGATATTTGTTTACAACCCTCAGAAGCATCTCCTTGTTTATATAAATTGAACGGAATTGAACGGATTCATTGAACGGAACGTACCGTGCAACTGTAAACAACACCGCGAAACACAGTGCGAGTTTTTTATCAAATTAAAATAAGAAAAACAGCCACCGACTAATAATTATACTACTAAAAAGCAAACGTATTATCATTGCTATTGGTGACTATCAGTGGAAAATATAAACTAGTCTGTAACAGTAAGTAAAAACCAAATTTATGTTAAATACGGCGGCAGAAAGAGAGGAATAACTGTACAAACATTAGAGTGAGAAGACAATACCAAACGTCAACATTCAACGATACTGACGTTTAAGCTGTCATAACCGTCACCGCACGATCCAATAGAAACTGTCTGATTTAAAAAGTGACATTTTGTGTATTGCTGACGCTTCTGCCAAACTCACTTACGTTCCATTTCACGAAGTTAATATATTGAACGGAAAATATTTTTCGCAATGGCTACAAAGTGCAACGCCTGCAGCAAAGACATACAAACTTTGGAATTCATGGAATGTGTGTACTGTAACAATTTGTATGATTTGGAATGCCTAATGATCAATAAGGATGATTTTGTCAATTTCTCTGATCATTTCAAAAGGGACTGGCGCTGCCCTTCGTGCAAATCGTCCCTGCCAAAAGGGAATAATAGCAACACTCCAATACGTAATCAGACACACAATTTAAATGAAACATTCACACCGCTGACCAACGTCAATAATATTAGAGGTAGTCGCTTAAAACCCACAGCCGAACCATATGCACTTGAAACACTTACCAGTGAAATACGGGCTTTAAGAGAGGACATGTCACTCCTCAGGGAACAGTTCGCAGCGATTGGCTTGCTTACAAATAAATTGGAGTGTTTTGAAGGCAAACTACAGCAAAAGGAAGAAGAAATTTCGTATCTGAAAACCACCGTCACAGAACTACGGAATATCATGGACGGTCAAGCCCAATTATCCGTACGCAATGAGCTGGAAATTGTCGGCTTTCCAGAGACTGTAAACGAAAACATCTCTCATCTTACATCCTTAATATCAAAAAAGATAGGTGTTGAACTGAATGAAAACGACGTTGACGTAGTTCATCGAATTGGTCGGAAAATACAACCAACTAAGGACAACAATAAATCTCGTCCAATAATTATTCGTCTCGTAAGGAAAGCGAAGCGTGACGAGTTTCTTAAAGCCGCGAAAATCAGATCGAACTTGACGACAGAAGGTATAGCTCCAGGATCGAGTAAGAGATTTTACATCAACGAGCGACTTACTAACACAAACCGATATTTATTTCGCGAAACTAGAACCAGAGCTGCTCAGTATGGATTTCGATACTGCTGGACAAAAAATGGTAGTGTATATATTAAAAGGGCCGATAATAAACCAATCATTCGAATATTATCAATGGCCGATATTGACCGCGAGATTGGACCCACTACACAAACCCCGCAAACTTAAAAGTTTAACGCTTGCCTGCTACTCTTTCATGTCAACAACTGTTTTCTATACTATTTATATTGTTTTGTTTTTCTCATTATTTACTTTTTTATGTTTATTTATCATGTAATGTTGTTTTTTCGTTATATACTTTTCAATAGCCTCAATGACTTCACAAAATGTACTTTATTACCAAATATTTGCTCGCAGAACTGTCCAGTCTTCCCCACGTTTGTCTTGATACTCAATACGACACTTTCATATTATGATGACTACCTTAAGTATATTGGACGACATTGATAACACCTTTCTAGCAAACTGTCACATCACGCATCGTGTGGAGGACTGCGAAGGTATTATTGTAAATAAACACGAGGATCAAATAAAGATTCTTACCTTAAACATAAGAAGTATTCAACGCAACTTTGACCAGCTACAATTAATGCTACATCGCTCTAACATTGTTTTTGATGTAATTGTATTATCAGAATGTTGGTTAGTAGAGGGTACTTTGATCAAAGATATTGAGGGTTACTCCTGCTTTCACACGTTAAAACACACTAATAGAGCAGGAGGAGTTGTGGTATACGTAAGGTCCTGCTGGAATGCCTTGTCTTCTGAACCGAACTTTAGAGATGCTGATTGCCTACTCATTACTGTTCCTAACAAATTTACAGTTATCGGTCTCTACCGATCACCTTCTTTTCGTAACATAAGTAATTTTTTGGACTCTCTGAATAAAGTTATTAGTAATTTGCCTTGTAAAAAAATGATTATTGTAGCAGGCGACATTAATATTAATATTATGCCTGACACAGACTTGCAGAACAAATCGGAATATTTATGTTTACTGTCTGAACTTGGTCTATTACCGGCAATAGATAAGCCTACACGCCTCGCTGCCTGCTTAGATCATATTATTACTAACAACGTACACAAAACGACTGCAGTGGTGTGCAGTAATTCTATCTCAGATCATGATATCGTTATGGTAGCAATAACATGCAAAATAAAACCGCCCAAAATATCCCGTCAAGTAACAAGGGTCTGTTTACCATCTGTGATAAAGGACATTTCTAGGACTGATTGGAGTAATGTATTGAGCTGTACTTCCGCATCAAAATCTGCAGAATCATTCACTAACGCTATAAAAGATATTGTGGACAAGAATAAAACCGTTGTGACAATTAGCCGATCTACATATAATATAAAACCCTGGATCACTGCAGGTCTGATGAGATGCATGCGTCACAGAGACAAGCTGCACGCTCAGTTGCGAAAAAGGCCAAACGATGAAAATTTGGCACTCACCTATAAAAGATACCGAAATTTTTTTAACACGCTTCTTCACAAGCTAAAGTGGGCCCACGAAAAGCAGGAAATTAACCAAAACTCTTCGAATCCAAAAAAACTCTGGAAATCTATCAAGAAGATATCACACACAAAAAGAAAATCAAAGTCATCTACTGAGCTAAGTGAAATGCTACCAAACGTACTGGATGCGGCGAATGCCTGTAACAAATACTTCACCAATATTGGAAAGAGTCTGGCTACAAGAAAACTAGAGAAAATGCGAACAACTGAGCCTATTTTGGCCTCACAAGTTACTTCGGCAAAGCAACCGCCAAATGTAAATAGTATATTTCTCTCACCAACTGATGAAGCAGAAATAAAATCACTCATTCAACAATTGAGGAGTCAGGACTCTTCGGGTTTCGACGGAATCAGCAACAACCTACTTAAATCAATAAAAGATTATGTATTAACGCCTCTCGTTCACATTTGCAACCTCAGTCTGACTACCGGCGAATTTCCGGAGATCTTTAAAGTGGCCCTTGTCTGTCCTATATATAAGAACGGGGAAAAGGACACTCCTGCTAATTACAGACCTATTTCCATTCTACCGTCAATATCCAAAATACTTGAGAAAATAGTGAATAGAAGGTTGCTGATGTTCCTGGAAAAATACAAGCTTCTTCATCATAGACAATTCGGGTTTAGAGAAAACAGATCCACCGAGGACGCAGTAACCTCTATAACAACGACATTGACAAGTCACATGGATAGAGACAAAAACTGCGTAGGCGTTTTTCTGGATCTCGCTAAAGCCTTTGATACAGTGTCCCTCCCAATCCTCATATCAAAACTAGACCGTATTGGTGTTCGCGGACTTGCTTTGAAGTGGTTTAAAAGCTATCTTAGCTCTAGGAGACAAAGGACACGCCTCGGAACTACTCTAAGCTCGGAAGATTACGTAACGTTCGGGGTCCCTCAAGGAAGCATAGTGGGTCCCACGCTCTTTTTGATATACATAAACGACATGCTCTCCTTGCAGCTTACCAATGCTGATATCTTTTGTTACGCCGATGACACTGCCCTTATATTTTATGGTTCCAATTGGCAAGAAGTGTTTCAACATGCCGAAGTTGGTCTTCATGAGGTGAATGTTTGGCTGTCGAATAACCTACTTACGCTGAATACAGACAAAACAAAGTATCTGTCTTTCAGGAAAACAGCTAGATCTGCTCCTACGTTTCACCACTCTTTAAAAATACATTCATGCGAGACTTACCGGTCTCCCTCAAGCCTAGTATCTTGTACATGCCCCTCTATTGAAAACGATAAAACGATCAAGTATCTGGGTGTTATTCTAGACGAAAATCTATCTTTCAGAGCTCATACCCACTATCTTTCTGGCAGAATAAGAAAACTCATTTATGTAATGAAATTACTGAGGCAGTGTATGGAGGTATCGTTACTTAAACGGGTTTACATAGCTCTTGTACAGTCCATAATTACATATTGCATAACGGTCTGGGGAGGAGCTGCTAAGACAATTCTATTGGAAACAGAAGTAGCACAACGTTCTTTATTGAAAGTTATGTTTAAGAAAAAATTTAGATACCCTACAACAGAACTGTACAAAGAATCGCAACTCCTGACTGTACGTAAACTCTTCATATACAATACGATTCTTAGATTCCACCGAATTGCGGCGTCTGGAGTAAGCAGCCTTAGTCTGCGATACAAGCGAGTCTACAAACATCCTATCCCACAAACCAAAACCGCTTTTGCTAGTAGACATATCGGTTTTCTTCAACCCTTCTTATATAATACAGCACTAAAGAAATGCCAGATAAGACACTGTCCTCTTGCCGAAATTAAGATTAAGGTTCGGACTTGGCTCCTAAGCATGGACTATAATGAAACCGAAAAATATATGGTACCGCTCAAATAATACCTACCTAGTACAAATGCACCAATGTACAATGTGTTTGTTTAAATATTGTAAGCTTTCTTTATAATAAGTATAATATCTTTTTATTTTTTATTATTTTACATTATAAGTAATTTTATTCTTTATGAGATAATCACAAGTATGTACTGTTTAATATTAACCAACTGTGAATCGTGATAGCTAGATGAGCAAGTTAAAATGCACGCACCATAGATATAAGTAAACATATGTTTCGGACTCCACGGTACAGGTTACTATATCTAGTGTGGGGCCGAATGTAAACTAGCAAATATGTAATGTACTACTGAGTATAAACTTACTAACATTGTAAACTTTTTTGGCTTTGTAATAATTTTCTGTAAAATAAATCATATTATTATTATTATTATTATTATATCACAGGATCGCTGGTGAAATCGTCGTCGTCAGTCGTGTGGGGTATTCTCAAAGTAACGCAGTAAATTCTCCTACACTTTGTCTAAAACAATAATCCGGTACTCAAGTGTCACTTGAGCGTAGTTTGTCTCTTTTACGCCTACGCGATTAGAGTAGAATAATAAAAAATGAAATAGAATACGAAGCTAATATCGAATAACGTTGGGTACTATTGGCTCCAAGTTCTATATTTGGATCCACAATTTGTGGTTCGGCTTCGGTATACATAAAATAATTGCCCTTAGTACCATTTCGTAGCTGGATTTGGTAGCTGACTACGCGGAAAGAATACACCTGTTTCGCAACTATTTTGCTGACTAATTACCTACTGCTATAGTCCTGAGAGTAATTAGTACATAGTCAGCTTCCAAATGGATCTATTCTTTCCCGTGTCGTAGCGCGGTGCAGGTACCAATCTAACAAACCCAGCTACGCAATGGGACTAACTGAAAATTGCAGCCAAGCAAGACAGCAAAAAATTTTGCCAACGCGAATACCACCTCGTTTCTGAACAAGGCGTCCTGAGTAATAACGTAACAGATAGTACGACTGGTAACACACTGGTCACGACTCCACAGCGCCACTAATGAGCTGAGATGGCGGCATACGATATATTACACGACCAAGACACTGTCCCCATTGGTTACATTACGTTTTGATTAATTTGCAATCTAGAACACGCAAAGCTAAAAGCTCATGATCAATGAGCATTGAAGGTCAGTAACCATAGAATTCGTGTGCCAATTCTATTTCATTGTGTTTGGACTTGTATTTTACTACAATTTTTAAATTGTTATTTTTGCCAGTAACTAAACTAATATCAAGTGTTTCATTTCAGGATCTACACATACAAACACACATTTTATTGAATTGTCTTATTTCAGACATCGGCTACCATTTCATTGTTTAAACCATGGCTTTCTGAAAAATATGATTCATACATTCACATTCATTGTAAATTATATGTTTTTCGCCCGGAAAAAATTAAGCTGTCTTATGATGACAATGCAGTCATAAAACAACATAACTTACTATCAAAACCAATCAATAATCAAGATACGAATACGTTGTCAAATTCAATGTTTCCATTTTATAATAAAAAAACCCTCACGATGAAAGAGTAGGTACTGAAGGTCAACAACCATTGAAGTCATGTGCTAATTTTTGGTATTGTTTAGTCTATTATTTATTTCACTAACTTCGCGAGAACAATGGGCAATCCATTCATTTTGTGTCAAATTGTACCCAAACAATGCCACAACGAACGTTGAGATTTCTTACTAAGATAAAACTTACTTGTGATAAAATAGATTTCTAAGTACAATGCTTCGGAAGACAGAAATAAAATACTTCCTAGTCAGTGCCATTTCCATCTGACTTCGAGTAATCTATTTCCTCAGTATCAATCTATCTCTCTTGTGACTAAATGTGTGAAAGAGACAAATTATGCCACCAGCATGAGGCGAATGTGAGTTTAGACCAAGCTCAGGGCTATAGCAGTAGGTAAATACAAGGTGCATCATAAATCCTAAATGTCAGGCAAAATTACCTACAATTTAAGTAGTGTTGGTAGCCTGGGGCCATATTCCTACGCTATTTCGGAATATCTTCTCACTACTATGTGATGTAAAGTTGACATTTAAGTATTATGTCTATTGTAGAGTATGAAACCTTAACAGATGCGATGACTTCTAGCCAGGACACACAAAAGCTAAGGACAGTGGAAATTTTTACGCCAAAAGACAATCAAAAGTCGTCTTAACTTTGCTGTTGTAGTGTCTAAGGCGAAAAGTATAAGGATGTCTCTAACGGTTGATATTATAACATATCTAGGTATGTATTCAGTATAAAGCTGTTTTCATTTCGGTACTTATATCTATGCTTTGTACAGTTGTGTGGTCTGAAATGGGGAGCCATTAGGAAATGTCAGTTTATATTTGACGATTTCTAATGCAATAGAGAGGGCCGAGTACAGTATTTTTCCACGTATCTAGTCATCAGCGTCGCGGTTCGTGCTCGTGGAATTATTACTAACTGACATATGCTTAGTTAATTGAGAGGTCCCGGTGCGCAGGCGCAGCACACGGTGAAAGCAGTGTTTTATCAATAGACCGGCTATAAAACTTGCGACCAATCAACTTCCGCGGTATTTTCGCAATGTTTATTGATTCCAATCAGACAGAGATATTACGCAGATATTCTAATTAGGTTTGTCTTGTCAAAATAGATTCCGGAGTAGAAAATAATTATATT
This sequence comes from Conopomorpha cramerella, assembly GCA_012932125.1. Taxonomy (NCBI): domain Eukaryota; kingdom Metazoa; phylum Arthropoda; class Insecta; order Lepidoptera; family Gracillariidae; genus Conopomorpha; species Conopomorpha cramerella. Next base: position 22,879 of record SJJU01003636.1, read on the forward strand.
TATTCACATTGAATTACCTGGATATACAAAAATATAATAATTAAACTCAACATAATTCTGCTAGTTGAGTCTTCCCTAGGGATGGACAGAATCTAGGAGGTACCACTCTACTCTACCAATACTTAGGTATTTGTTTTTAGGCGAACGAGGCCTATGACCAAAAGTGGAAGTCATTGGCTTGACACGTAAAATATCAATGAAGTGCAGCCATTGTCTCATCCTCTATATCTCGTGTCATTTATTACGTTGTGATTTGGATTGGTACCATAATATTAAATCTCAGACCATTATATTGAAATGATAACGATAATTCTTGATATAGATTCCTGTAGGCAAGCAGCGTACTTGCTACATACGCTCTGTACCTATTTATGTTTGGAACCTATTCGTTTCACGAAGGGCACGGGCCATAATAACAAGCGCACCCACCAAATAAAAGACGTACGAAATTGCACAGGTAATATGATCGAGTATGTTATGTTAATGGCATCTGCAGTGGTGTGCAGCGGACCAACTGCTGCCACAATTTGTCTTTCCATTGGACAAATTTGCATGCACTCGCCGCTTCATTTCCATACAATTTGTGCCACACACGAGGATCCCAGTATTTGCTCTTGGTACATACTGGTTTTACTAGTTTAATCATCGGCATGTTTGACAGTTCCTTTTTTTTTCTTTTTGTATTGAATTGTACAGTGGATTTTTTATATTTGCACATAATTTTAAGGTCTGTGAAGACTCGATGAGAGAAAATGTGCTGTGACTAGGTTCTCAATCTGCCGCATTAATAGTTTTTTTGGGTTCTTGTAAATGTACATTTTTGCACTTTAAAAAAACACAAACACAACACTAATAAATAAAAGTCGCCCACCGCTTTATATGAAATTTTGTATGCATATTGAGAAGTTCTGAGAATCGGTCAACAGCTTTTTTATCTATCCTTACCAGTTAGTTGCGAGATCTGGGGTGCTAGGGCTATAGGCCTATAAATATAGCTTGGCCCACAAATACCTTTAGTACGCTCATCTAGGCGGCAACCTAGATGAACTTAATAAAGGTATTGGTGTCAAAGCGTGGAAAAGGATATTTGACCAACGGACATAAACATAATATACTCTACTTACACCACAGACATAAAGAGCGATTCACATGAAATTAAAGCATTCACTGCAATTCAAACTTGATATAATACAACGGAAGTGAGTTTTGCGAAGACTGCTTAGTGTATTGGTATCGTGTTACATAACCGCATGACCGCAGATGGATTCATAGCGCTTCTTTGTGTTGGTACCATCGACTGAAATGATTATGGAGTTGTTGACCTCATGCGCCAAGAAAATAATATCAGAGGTCGCTGAAAAAGCCTTTCGTTCAAGATTTACGATTTTATCGAGGGGCTTTCTACTGTCTGTTCTATACATTTTTTAAGCCTATTTTTGCAATTGTGGTCTTTCAAATCATACCTATGTTTCAGTAGAGTACAACTATCTACAAACACAGTTTTTAATTCTTAAAATACTTACATTTATGTACACCATGAGATACTAAAGTCTAAGATCTATTCTCAAAAATCTTATTATATAAGGAATTAGAATTAGCATTTTCAAAAAAAAAACTGTGTAACCGTCTACATCTAAAAAGTAAAAAGTGTACGATCGTAAATGCATTAATGCGTAAATATGTGAAATCAATAAATTTACTATAAAAAAATATTATGATTTTTGAGTAGATTTGTCGTGTGAGTTTATACAACTACAAATTAATAAACCAATCGGTAAAATTAAAATACATTAGGTTACGAATGAGCTCAAATTAATTGAACGTGTCCATTCTGTAGTGTTCTGATAATCTTGAAGAATTATGAAAGTCAGCAAAATAAAGATATCTATCGAAAGGAAATGCAGTAAATTAAACCTACCCCCGGTCTCCACTCCCAAGTCTGACATTCCCTATCTGTTGCCGTAAAATTGGCTTACCTTTTAGTTTTTCCCTGATATTGACTGTGTAAAGTGTACCGGGCGAGGTGTGTCCAAGGATTCTTCAGTATACAAAAACCATTCGACTCTGAACCTTATTGCTAGGAAAAATCTACGTGCCACAGGCCTTTTACTTGTGTAACTGTTAAGCAGAAGATGGGGCCAAGGATACGGGAGACAACTGGGTGTGGTCGGATTGATAAATGTGTTTGACTGCTTGTACATCGGCGGCGGTGGCGGCGACAGTGCCCTGTCACTGTGTAGACGGTGTTGGGTTCCTGTTTTAGCAACAACAAATAAAAGAATTTCTTAGGTACCTGTACCTAGTACCTGTACCCACATGAACATGTTTCTCTTTGTGATAACGTGGTCGTGCTTAAAATGTTTTTCATTGCAATCTTAGGGTGGTAGGTAATTGTATTTTTTTAAGTTATGGTTTAGTTTTATTCATTTTGCCAGGACGTCTGATGGACGACTGCTTGAAATCATAGGAAGTGGAGAAAAGGAAGAAAGGCCTTTGCCCTGGAATGCGTTTCAGTGGGCTAATAATATAAATATATTAAATTGATTTGAAGTATTTTTTTTTTCAGTTTTTAACAATCAATAGAAGAAGAGGAAACAATAGAAGTTTTATTGATAAAAATATTTAATTCGGTTTAATATTTTTGATATCTTTAGGCGTGATGTACCTGTAAATGTTACAAACATATTAACCTATATGTATTCATTTTGTCTCGCTAAAGTATCGTAGTAACAAATCACACATACATACCGACCTACATTCATAAGGTCCATTAGCTTTTAGAATATACTTACTATTGTAGTTCTATCTCACTCGTTTCACACGTCACCAAAGAAGGATGGAAGTACAAAATAACGAGCTGTGAAGTTTCTATTCAAGTCAACATTCTAAAAGCTTCTGAGCTGTACCTACATAAACTTAAGTTCATATATCTACCTACTGGGGTGGACACATTTAACATCACACAAATCTACCTTGCCGTCTGCGTCACCTTTTTAAAATACTTCTTTCTGATTAATTCATACCTGCCTATATCATAATATAGCCGTAGCACGGATGACCGTGGGGGTAAACGAGTTCTCGAGTGGAGACCGCGTCTCGGTAAACGGAGTGTAGGACGACCTCAGGCAAGGTGGACTGATGATATGCGCAAGATGGCTGGCAGAAGCCCAATGCGAGAATCCGAGAGCAGAACACAGTGGCGTGCAATGTCTCTCTATATATATATATATATCTCTCTCAATTAGGACGGCCTATGTCCAGCAGTGGACGAATATGGGCTGATGATGAATTCATGCCTTGACCAAAAGTACTCCTTAAATTGGGCACGTCCCATTTGTTCTACCTACAGAACATGACGTTATTGAACAACATTGGTTTGTTCGTCCTTCTCTTTCTCTAGGAAAAGTGGGAGGGAGAAACTTGTTCTATAGAACAAATGGGACATACCTTTTACATTATTTCAAGAGCACAAAACAGAATACATAGAAAGCTCTGCAGGACGATGTTATTCAATTGTCGTCGCTTGAACTCTTTGATCAATAACTGACACAACTTTTATTGCCCTACCACCATGTTAACTGACATCATTAATTATACTTGTGTGTTTTGAATCGATTTATTTATTAGTAAGGATCGAGTTGAGAATAGGAGACTGGGCACTGGGCTGAATTTAGAGGCGTGGGTTCGAGTAGGCTGCACACAACGTGTTTTAGCACGGATTTCAGCATAAATTGTCCAGCAGTGGACAAATATGGGCTGATGATGATGAAGCATACATTATCAGGAATATTTATAAATACTTGGGTTAACAATATTTTGCTACTGTGTGGATTAATTTGTTTTTATTTAAAAAGACTGGAAGTTTTATAATTTTTAATGACATTATGTACCTAAAAGTATAATTATTACAGTCTTGGGATAAAAACAGTGTTTGATATGAACCAGGATTGGCTGAGTTGAACCCAACAGTACGTTTTTCACGTTCCACAGCAGCACGCGACGAATACACGTGACTGTTATCATTGATACAGTTTAGCAATTATTTTTTACATTTTATACAAAATACAACAATGTTTGTGACAATGGCATCTTATTGTTAATAAATGGGTTATCAATGACCATGAATCATAGCATCACGCGGCTGAGTTCAATTGTTTTAATTGATTGATTGAATGAATACCCAACGAGTTATCACTAAAACGGCCCAGTGGTCCAGTCAGGATTTTCTTAAAAAAACATTCTGTCAAAAGGAAACGAAAGAGATTCAACTACTTTACTCTATGACTTTTCTTCATGGATGTAGTGGTACCACTCAGGACGTTGTTGGTACCACTCAGGTCATGTATACCGGGCAACGCATGGACGTAGTCTCTCGTGCTGTTCCGAAGGAGGCCTCTAGTAAAAACATCCGAATGGGAATGGTGGGATTATGTCCCACAAAATGGCGGCGTTGTCCGCGTCAGCGGAGGAAATATCAATAATGGATTTTTCTCTGTGATACATTTGGGATAGAGTTTAAGACTTTTCTTGAGAGCGTTGTAGATATCCTATTTCTAGCAGTCTTACTTTCGTCCTGTTATCTTCCGTTAGTAAAATTGACAACGTGTGAAAAGAACAAAACATGGTTTATCTTATAGAAATGAAAGAATTAATGATTATGATCTTTATTGTACAGTGAATATTGCAAAATATGTACAATTGACAATGGTAAGATTGCAAAGGGCGACCTTATCACTCAGAGCAATTCCTTCCACTACGCTTGGTAGACACGCGTAGAATTATCTCGGAGTATCATCGCCTTTTATTTCTTGTATCAATACATACATAGACGTAATTATATTTTGCAATATACACTGAAAGTGTTTCCCTACTATTACATGCATGCATTATAAATATAAACCTTCCTCAAGAAACACTCTACCTATTACAGAAAACCACTTCAAAATCCGTTGCATAGATTTAGACATATCTAAGCATACATAGGGACAGACAACGGGAAGTGACTTTGTTTTATACAATGTTTTGATATACCACATATACCTACTAGGTAATAAATATTGGTAGGTCTAGGTATCTACAGGGCAATCTGGAAACACCCTTTTAAACCGAAGTCTAGTATTCTGTATTTTCTGAGTGCATTTCAGCGGGTATCAATGTCCCGATTACCTGATTGTGTATTTTCTCCTTAAAAGGATATTCATTACGCATTAACTATTTATCATTTAGTTAAACAGGATGACTTCGGAATCATGATCCGAACCCACTTCTTCATAATCAGCAAATGATAGCGATTTTAATGGTATATGTACTTCTTTTCCTGAACAAAGTTTTATTTGAATATTGTGACCATAAGTTTTATTTTAAATGTTTGATAAGAAACGATACATTTAATAAAGTATAAAATGTGTCAAAGCCCGAAAAAACAACTGCCTGTACTGTTGTAATCGCTATAATTTTCTGAATTAGAAAAAAAATGTCTGGATTATAATCTAGAAGTCAGCATGTGTATCATCGTACATAACACTAATAGCATCGAATTCTATGTACATGGTACATTTTTCTCCTCCGCGTTTTTTAAGTATCCAGGATTTGACTCCTAGACTAACTCTATCTACAAACACAATGCTTCCACTAGTGTGGAAATAGTGTGGGATAATCCAGGTCAAAGTACACTAATTGCATCTCTATCTAATTCTCATTCTTTCAACGTCTCAAGAGTAAAACGAGGTCATTTACAATAGGTAATTATTTTCTTTAAGGTCATTTTAAAGGGTTTTGTTACGAAATGAAAGCTCTCTAAGATTATGCTCGACTATTTCGTGATTACAATTAGTTTCTCCTACGCAAGTCGCCGCTGTCGGCCATCTTTAGGGTTTTTAGAGGCCCTTTTGTCTCATACATAGATAATTAGAGCCTCATTGTTTTGCTCCATAACGGTGAATTTTCTTTCGGCTTTTGTTGCTTTGATTTTGATTTTGTAACCAGCTATCTATCAAAAATTACTTAGATATATTTGCTATATTAATAGCAAAGAGATAAAAAAAATTAAAGAGACGTTTAAAGCATAGAGTAGAGTAATAATACAATATTAAAAAAAAAGTAGTGGACGCCCCGCGATTTCATTCGCGTAGTTTCAGCATGTCATACAAACTATAACACCCTCAATATAGCACCTCGTCCTACAAAATCGGGATAAAAAGTATCCTATTTCCGTCTCCTGGTTCTAAGCTCCCTCCCCACCATTTTTTTTAAACTAACACGACTTTGTTTTATATGTATAGACGAAATAAATACACTTCACGTCTTTTATTCCTAAAGCGGGGCAGTCCGAAGCACTCATTAAGCAAATACTCACAGTTTAGTGTGTATTTCAATTACTGTATTTGAGAAATAGGCTCATGCTCATACCGTAATTGCATCGACATTGATGTTAGTGAAACCGCACAATGCTCGGAGATACAGTTCATTCAATAGAACTAATAATGCACTCAGACTAATAAGCAATTGAAATAACCTAGTTAGACCTACATTTAAATTACCATACTTCAAATCAACCATAGTTTTGTCACGTAATTATTATTTCGTGCACATCTGGTCACAAATTCTTTACTGCAAAACAGAATAGTAAACAGTAGGAAGAGAAATATAGAGGTAAAATTTAAACGGTTTATGATTACAATTTTAACCACAGTATTATGCGTTTATGCTGAATGATTTCAACACAGTTCCTATGAAAATTCGTGCCTAATGTGCCCTATATGCGCTCGAGTCGACTTAACTCGCAATAAAACGGCCGAAATAGCTCAGAAGCTTATACCTTCCGGGTTAGACCGGTAGGACCTAATGAAAACATAAGCAATATTGCTATTAATGTCATCAATATACTGTTAAGTAATTTTTACCTGATTATATTAATACACGTGACTCTGCCTACCCTACTTTGGGATTAAAAGGCGTGAAGTCTACATTAAATACACACAATCGATTATAGCTTTTATTTTATGATTGAGTTCATCATTATTATTCAGAGCAAAGTAGCATTAAAAAAATATTGTTATTCATTGTTAGCAAATACCTACTTAAACATTGCATTTCCTTAGCAAGTGCCTACTTAGCAACGGGATTAGCAATGTATTTTTTTAACATTTAAAAATTCGATTGAAACGAACAGTCAAAAGAGCCAATTGCTCAGTGAACTTTAACAAGACTCTATAACAAATCAAAGCATTTGTGAAGTATTCAATCAGTATTATGACTTTAAAATTGACCGTAGGTTGTAAACTTCACAGTGAGTACCCCTATAGTCAATTCTTCAACAAAAGGCTCATTACCGCGCGCCCACACTCCCTCACGCGCGGTACGGTACCGTTCCCCTTCCTGTGGGCAATGATGGCAAGACAACACTTTATTATGATCACATAACGATCGCCAATAGTGAACTCTCTTTTCTCGGCATAGATATACTATGGTAAACGATTCCCGAAAAATCTAAATTTAAAAAAGGAGTAGCTGACTGACTGACTGAAAATCTACGCGCAGCCCAAACGGCTAAACGTAGGAACTTGTTTAGCAGGGACTTGCCTTAGGTACCGTTGGGGTGCACTAAGAAAGGAATTCCCGAAATGCCAACGGTAACAGGATATATAATGTAGATAAAAATCTTTGCCGGAATATTTACATAAGTTACAAAGGGGAAATATTTGTAATTTTGTATATTTATTTTTGGTAAATCTTTATTTCTATTTATTTTTTCCTGGGATATTTCATCATTAGAAAGCTACAGTATCCCCCGGGTAACTTAGGCTATATTTGATCTTGAAATTCTCACGGGAACTGAATAACACATGAACAACACCGCGTGGCACAACTAGTATCTAATAACTCATTTTTTTAATTAGAAACACGTGATGGCGGATTTATATTAAACCATGCACAGATTAAAACTAACAAGAATATTTGTTGACAGAATGCGTTTGAGCTAGTTGCAATGGGAAAATTGTGTTTATTGTGATAATACTTATAATAATATAATTTTTTAGGTGATTTGAAAAGAAAGGAGGAGATTCTCAATTCTATAGTTTTTTTTTGGTTCAGTTGCGACAATGCGAAAACTACAAAAGTTTTCTTTAAAGTTAATAACTTTCATTATGACTTTATAAGTATGTACGTATGTCATATTTATGAAAGTAATACATATTTTATCGTAATGTTGTTTTAAGTAATGTTGACCACTTTAGTGCCAAGTGTCAAACGCATTCTTACTCGGTCGGACTATAAAATAAAGTAGGTAAGTTACTTACCTACTTTATTAAGTGAACTCTACAGTAAACCAGTTAACTCAGCTAAAATCTTTGAAAGGTCTGTTTTAATCGTTGCCAGTGAAATGAACCGTTTTGCACCATTTCGGCTCAAATTGCAATGCAATTCACTCTCTGCATTGTTTAAGCGAGAGTAATACAAGAGTTTCTGCACAATAATTGGCATGCGAATAAAATATCGGTAACAAGGCAAGTGAAATGCACTCACCAATTGAATAATAGATAACAAGATAATCTCCACAAATAGCTCTCGTGGCGAAACCCCCTAGTTACAACTTACAGCCTCGTCACGAAGTAGCAGTTAACCGGTAACATGACCTCACACTTTTAACATACTCTTGAGGAAAGTTAGAACAATAAAGGATCACTGTTCACTGGTTTTACTTCCTAGTTTTGATGGAGCTCTCACGTGATGGATCCAAAACTGTTGCCTTTCTATACCACTTTTATCTCCTTTTATGTGGTTGACCCGGCCGCTAGTTATTAATAATTAAATATCTATTCCGTCTATTTTACGAACTTCCACCAGTTTGAACTAAGCTCTTAATTGTGACACGAGTCCGATCTAATTTTCTTCATTAATACAAATATTATATTTATTGCTGCGTTAGTACATAATGTCGCTAGTAAAATACATGCGAAGTCATCAATGTACGTAACCATATCGATTGCGAGAATACCCGTTTCACAATTATGTCGCTGATCCGGACACTTACTTCTCTCATCTTTAAGAACATCTTGTTAGAATTCCAAGGAATTCACTGCTTCAAGAAATGAACTGATTTAAATAACATAATATTATCTTTTAATCTGCTCACATTTTGCATTTATTGCATCCAATAATACTACATTTTACACATAAAACCCGACGATTTTAAATAACACAAGTAACGACTTTAGAAGATTCTTCGTTGTCAGGCTTACAAAAGCTTACTTAGCTTATGTGGAAAAGGTCTTCGAAATTGAACGATTCTAGGATCTCTAGTTGTGCAATTTTTGTGGTCATGTATTAGCGTATCTTTAGCGAAGTCTGCGCGAAACATCTAGCTCTCCCCCTCTCAACGATACTAAATAATAGAGAGAGCGATGTGCTCTCCGACCATTTCGATATAGGTACAGTCGCGAACTGCAGCACTAGTCTGGTAAATAATTATCCAAGCCAAGGCACCACGTGTCAGAAAATGTCACTGTGATAAGCTTTATTTCTCGGATGCCATAATGTATGGTAATGATTCTATGCATAATAATGACATGAGTGCTGCACTCAGGCAGCTATAATGGGATATTATTGGCGATATTTTTGTTGCTGTCTCACTCTTACTGAGCAGTGAGACAAAGATAGTAGTAATGCAAATTATTATAGATACAAAGTGTTACAATGTAGCGCCAATAACTGTTGCATTTTTATTTAGCTATAAATGTATTCTTTAGCAGGACACGTCCCTACTAATATCTAATAATTACCTATATTTTTACTATGTTGCTTATTAGAATTATTTCATTGTAAATGGCGTTACGGTGTTGTGACTCAAACCGGAACATTTATTTTATGCAAACTAAGTAGTTTACGCTCCTGAGTATTCCTCGCATTTTTATATTTTTCATGTCGTAATCTTCTCCGGATTATTAGGAACACGCGAGAAGAAATAAAATGTTTGGTGTTACAAAATAAATGAGCAAAAGTAATATCACCAAGTTCTGATACACTCTCGTAATCGCATCTCCTTTGCATCGCAGTAACAAACAATTGTGCATTGCTATTTTACTAAGGACCACAGTGAAATAAGAGTAACGAAACCAGCGATTCGAAATGAGGACCAAGATACGGAAATTTATTTTTTTACAAATGAATAAGTTAGATACACAACGACGTTACGTTACGTTAGAAAGCCGCTACTAAAAAGCTAAATTGTCACCCACAGAAAATTATAGTGTCCCAACAAACGTGGCGCGATGATCTCGTTACGGTCAATTCATGAGGCGTGAACTCTGGGAGGGTGTCCCACATCACCACAAATTTTAGGGTGTTATGGTTTGCTGGAGCTTTTTATATACTTACTCCTGGACACGACGATGTCAACAACCGAATCCTTTACATTGAACTAGGATGACGATGATTCTCTATTGTGAATAAGTTCAGGA
>SJJU01003637.1:0-23697 GCA_012932125.1 Conopomorpha cramerella
CGCGAAAGCGTTAAGCACCCGGGGTTTATACGGCATGGTGTATGTCTAAAACATATTATATTAAATTAGACGATATAGACTAATAAAAGTTTATAGATGTAATTCATCGACAATACCTTTACAGTTAGTTAACAGTAGTTAATTTTAGGGTAGAATGAAAAAAGTCGTAGTTTCGAGACCGATGAAGGACAACATCGGGATGAAACCGGCACAAGGTATGTAAACCCTATAGCAGCTGTAGGATCACCCCCATATATTGGTTTAATAACTCAATGCTTAGTCAGGATCGCCACATAAGGTCCACTGCTGGACGAGGGCCTCCCCCAATGAGATCCGTCATTTGGGGTGAAATGCCAGTAATCGCCACGCTTGGCAGGCGGGGTTGCGATCGCAGTGGTGTTGTGGTTTAACTCACAGAGAGCGCTGCTGCCCGTTCTCTGGAGAGCTCCCTCGGTCGCCTTTTACGACCCCCATGACGGGAAAAGTTGGCTGGGTTGCTTAGTGAACCGTGGGTATTAGCACTTTCCATGTATGCTTACTATTACCCAGCCCGCTTTGGGATTAAAAGGCGTCAGTGTATTTTTTTTATATTTAGGAAAAAGATATTTAAAATAATTATACTCCGAATAGCCCTCTAGTCGCGTGCATAGCGGTCATAAATTTGGTGGATTTGATTAAGGCGGCACTGCACACGGCGAGGAGCGGGGCGCGCCCACCCCTCTCGCTGCACCGCGGTGCAAGATGCAGTCCCCTCCTGTACAGCGTGTTCTCTTCGCAAAAAAGCAATGGATGTAAAGAAAACCTATACAAAACAAATCGGGTAGGGAAACTTTGTCGAATTTAAAAGGATTGTTTATCTGTATACTGGCTCGCTGTATAAAGGTACATATTGCAAAAAGTATCTGACAGTTCATTTTTTAACACGTAGCTTGCCGTCATATTGTCACGCTTCTGCTTACCCCACGTTGGGATTAAATGTCGCGAAATATATTTTTTGACATTACTATTTTGCAACATATTTTTTGTAGAACGTAAGTAGTAGGTACTTAGGTTCATCCCTATCAAAAGTAAAGGGAGTCTAGCCAAGAAAACATAGTATCAGCAGTTCTCCGTTTTAACTACCTATTCCCAAATACAAAATTTCAACAAACCAACATTATTTGTAATATAAATTGATTTCACGTTAATGTTATATTTGGAAACATGCTATATACAGTAATCTACACATTCTCATCTTCTCGTAGGATTATGCTTGTAAGAAGGGGATCGTTTATTTCTTTACGGGCTAGCACTGTTGCTGCTAAGATACTCAACATTTAGATAAATCCAACATAAGGTTATAGAGACCCAAGTTATACAGAACTTAGTTAAAACAATAATTATGCCATCCAAGTTAAAAGAATAAGCAACCACTACAAGGCCACTACAATGCTAGACGCGATGAGACTACGCGTAGAGTGGGCTGGAACTTGGCCTCCAAAAAATTATGTATTCAGCGAAATTGTAAATGTTCAGTACTCAGTTCCTTTCACTGTAATTAAACTTTTTACAAGGGTGCTCTGGAAATGCCCTTTTCAGATGAGGGCTTTCTATTTATGTCTGGAAAGAAAACAATCGACTATTTTCGCTTTTTATTGGAAGATTTTTTTTCCGGGATATTGACGGATGCTGTAATGGACTCAAGTAGAGTCTAAGGAAATGGTAGAACTTCGGTTTAAACGGGCGTTTCCGGATCAGTCCCTGTAGAGAAAGAAAAAAACACTGTAGAAGCTACAATGGTTTTTATTAAGAGTATGAAAAAAGTTTCAAAAAGTTGGTCTAATATATGCAAAAATACGGGAAAATGAGTCTAAGATGATATACTTGACGTATCTAGTACCTAGCTAGTCCAAGTTTTAACTTTTGATGAATAAGGTGGTATGGGTTGGGTGATTACATTTACTTTTACTACAAAAAGTAAATTTTGGTTACGTTTCTACACCCAAACGCCAAGATTGAGAACCACTGCAATGCGTGTGAATAATCGCACAGAAAATCGTTCCTCGTATTTGATGAAAGAAACCCGGAGTTCGATTCCCGCGTGGGGCGATGACGTCACAAGATACCCAACACGGAGGCAGCACAATAGCACGGGGAGCTTATCTCATACGTCTTTAGGCGCTAAGTGAGTAAGGATGAATATAGATGTAGGCTGTGATTAAATATTAAACTGTGGTTGGAGTCACTTAACGCTTTTAAAGTTTGAAATTTTATTTATAGTAGAGTGGAGATAATGTTTGGAGATATAACATCCCCCGGGCAGCTATTAACCAGAAAATTAGGACTAAAATATTAACTTGTTGTGCAACCTATTTGTACAATAAAAAAGGTAAGCTCGAGCTTGTCTTTGGTTATATTCACGCCTATATACCCGGTGAACAATATTGAGTTATAATGTCTGTGCGCGTTTCATTAAAAAAAATGATCATAGTGTTCTTTTTATAACTCTACGTTTAAAAAAAGATCTAAGCATAGGTACGTAGGGACAGACTGCGGTTAGCTATTTTGTTAATTACACTAAGTATGTGTTGATTATTATTGAACATTTCCTAAACGTATGCAAAAGACAAAACGGTGTGCAATGTGTAGCTTTTTTTTTAACTGTGAATTTATACACAGTTTCTCGGTCAAACGTACACTACTTTAGTCGAACAAAAGCTTGAAAAGAACGTCTGCAGTGCTGGCGCGAACGTAGCGCTATTTCAGAATGTCACAGAGTATAAGTTACTTACGCAGAGCAGCATTGTCCGCCAATAGACCCCGTGATTTAGGGTGGCGAGACGCAAGCTCCGAATATCCGAGTATTTTGTGGCAACACCGACCGCCCATCCCTGTTTAGCCAGTTAAGAAGGAAAGGGATAGCTGGTGATAATCAGTTGATACTCTGTTAAGTCGTAGAAAGATTTTTTTTTACCTTTAAAATGCATTAATGTTTTATCCGCGGCCGTTAAAGTCCGTAAGTAATTAACGTAAAATCTTGGAATTGAGCAAGTATTTGATTAAGGTAAATAATATTCACAATGTAAAAAAATAAAAATATTTAATAGTATACGGATGATCGAACGCCGCCCAAGATCGCATGGTGTGGAAGGAGGAGATAGAGGGCTTTGCGCTGCAGTTTGAAAGTAGTGGCTCAGTATAATAATAATTTACTTAGCTATATTGACACGTCAAGTCCCGACCGAGAATCAGCGGTTGATAATATAATATTATTGTCTAACTAAGATGAATATTGTCCGCGCTTTGATAGTTTAAACAATATTTAACGCAGGTACCTACACAGGATAAGCCAGGTACTATTGGCCAAGTTCTACCTTATACTGGATTTAATACACCAATATTTAAGTAGATAGTTTATAATATTTTTTTATTTTATTAAGGATAACCAACAAGGTTTTACACTAAACATACGTTTAAAATAAAGTGCAACCTTAATAATATAATAGGCTACCACAGAAAGGTCATAATTGGGTACAATAGTAATCACACCAAAGACACAGAAAATATCAAACTACATCATAACAAAATTTCAAAAAAGTGATATACAAAATGAAAGTATGTCTTGGACATAATAATAAATACGTTCCCCTGTCACATAGTAGTAGGTAGGCATTTGCTTCGCGAATGCCTCTGCCTATCTATATAACTAAGGGCATGAAGTGCACCAATTATTTTTCCATGTCAATTGGAGCAATATTGGGTCGAAGTTTAGGTCCAATGTGTGGCATGCTGTATATTCATCATACTTGTCCACTGCTGGAAATAAGCCTCTCCAATTGCACGCCACTGTGATCTTATTTTCGGCTTCTCGCATCTAGCTTCTGCCAGCCATCTTGCGCATATCATCAATCCACCTTGCCTGAGGGCGTCCTACACGCTGTATATTATGTACGTATAATTCTATAAACACGCAAATCCAATAGCATTTTGCTATAAAATTGAGCAACTGAAATGAGGAGGTTAGGATCAAAACGTATTAATTTAGGTGTAACCAAATTTGATGAAAAAAAATAGGTAAACTTATACTACTCTTAGGCCCTTTCAGAAGAAAAACATAAATAATCCATTCCCTTGTACATATATTAAATCTATTATTTCTCAAAAACAATTTTAAAAATAGTACATGGTAGTGAAGTTATATATTTGAAAATGTACAGAAACCCTTACGGGAAGAAAAGCAAATTAATACGTTTTGATTCTAACCTCCTCAAATAATTTAACAATTATTCCTCCTATCAAAACTTTGATGCCTCATCTAAATAATTTGACAATGACCTTTTCCGCACCATAAAATATAATGTCCTTGTCTTGAAAAACAACTTTTCACTTTATCGGCTTCTATGTAATTTATACTACAGGATAGGATACCTACACAGAAGTACTTAGAATCTCCGGAGAACCATTAACGTTCTACGGCCCCGAAAACTTTATCTTTCGGAAAATTTGAATTCGGATTAAGAGGCATCCTGTAAAACGTAAAGCTTCGCTAATTTAACTGAAACTCCGGGCACGCTTTGAAAGGGCTGTTCAGTACCTAATGTTTTACGGTGACAAAAAGTTTTGTCTGCGTAATAAATATGACTTATGAAGAATCTTTAGTATCTAGATGTTGATTTAGTTACTTGAATACATCTAATTTGTTTGCTTATCTGTACTAATATTATAAAAAGAAGAGATAGATGTTTGTAACGAATAAACTAAAAAACTACTGGACTGATTTCGATAATTCCTTCACCAAGATCCCAAGACACTGATCACACATTCGATAAATTTACGAATATTAGTAGATATAATTCTACAAGAGGGGTCACACAGCGCCTCCGCATTCTCAATTAATCAGTCATATGTCCGAAACACACACTTGGGTACAGGCACGATCACATCTGATTTTCAACAGAAAATTTAGAATGGTAACATCTCATAGAGCACTTCCAAACCGAATATAGTGAGAAAATACTAATAGACGCCCGCGGTTTCATTCGCGCAGTTTTACATACACTTCACGCCTTTTAATCCCAAAGCGGGGTAGGCAGAGGTACTTGCTTGCTTGCAAATAACACGGTTCACCAAGCGTAATTAACCCAACGTGACAGGGGGTGAGCCTATCGCCGTTATAGTTCACACGCCTTGTGGTGTGCTGGTTTCATCACGATATTGTCCTTCACCGTACGAGCGTTGTATACATAGGCTCTGAAAAAGAGTCCCATTGGTACACGTCCGGATTCGAACCGAAACCTCCCGGTTACAAGTCAAGTATCCGACCAACTGGACCACAAACGCGCAATTTCACTATTGATATTATTATCATTAAAAATACTACCACCAATTTTAGAGCCATATTTTTTTTTAAATCTATCAATCGTAGATGTGGTGTCGTCAAAGGGTAGACGTAAAGTGCCGGAAATGAGCGAATGACGTGAGATGTCAAATCCGCCGCGACGTTCGGAAACCCGCTTATAGTCTCCAACAAGATAATAAACAATGTTACTCTGCTATTATATGTATTTATTATACATATGAACCTTCCTCAAGAATCCCTCTATCTACAAAAGAAAACCGCATGAAAATCCATTGCGTAGTTATAAAGATATAAGCATACATAGGAATAGATAGTGGGAGGCGACTTTGTTTTATACTTTGTACTGATAGATATATACCTATACTTTCGTCCATAATGAGTGTACAAAACCTTCGGAAACATATTTTCTGCTAGGTTAGTTTTAGCCAGAAAGATAGGCTAAAATGGACAAATAATTACAATGAGTTTCGTAATAGGTAGCCAGCCCAATTACCAATAAATTATTTCACAAATTCAAAATATCAATCGCCTTTACTGCATGTATTAGTAAAAATACATGCAATAAAGGCGATTGATATTTTTATACGCTTTTTATACGCATAGACTATCCCAAACCCGTAATGCCATAAGTTACTCAAACATCGCGGAATAAATCTTCTCGTATTAAACAGAAATATTATTATTTTCTCTAAGTTTCTATCAATTCTAAAACAACACTCCAGCCGTTGTTCTGCATAAACCTCTGTTGTTTTTTTTTATTCTAACATTTTTCAGACTGACCGTGTTATAGTAGCTTTGTTAAATTGAGTAGGTATCTTGCGAAAGCCGCAACTGTACGCCTACAAAGACAATCTGTGTGCGCTCGCTCGATCCGGAAAATTCGATTTTGTGCCTCCATGCGCACGTAGAATATAGGCCGAGGGACTATCAAACTAATAGAGAGCTTGTTCCCTCAGGAATAAAATGTCGAGTCGAATGCTTCTCGTCCTGATTTGAGCTATCGAAATAGCCATATTGCTGTTCTTATTAAAAAAAAAAAACAAAAAGGTGAAAAGCATAATTGAAATGGTAAGAAGGATATGTGTATATTGAAATGGAAAGTAGGTCATTCCTGCCAGGTAAATCACAACCACTTTGTATAACTTAGACAGTAATATCTATTAATAAGCATTTATAAAAATCTGAAGCTTCGAAGATTTCGTTTCTCAATCTTTTTATAAACGTGCATTTTTATATATACCTACTTAGTTATAACGTAAATGTGTAATTTTTTTTCTAAAGTTTTGCAGCCAAAAGAGTAACAGACATCCAACATACATGCAAGCTTTCAAGTTTACACTATTACTTGAATTATACGATATTGTCCACGTGCGTAATTTCGTCCTGTGGCACATACCTACCGTTTTGTATTCTCCGTCAAACATGATACTTTGAGCGCGTCGTTCACGACAGTCGCCTCCCGGCCTAACGTGCACAGACCGTCATCCGTACATTAGGCCGTGTGGGTACATTACTGAACCCTTTCCGCACGCGGAACCAATCCGCTAATCAAATTCGCCGAGCCAATTTCCGCCGTAAAGATAAACTAAGTAAGGCCGATATATTTTCACTCGGACAGTGATAAAGACGCTATTTCGGGGTTTAATTTGGCGAACGTTTTTAGTCGAAATAGGTTAAAATGATTGTTTTCCGCGAGCACGAGAACACGTTTTGTTAATGTCTTTTTGCTTTTATTCAGAGATAAAACGATACAGTTAAATGGTAATCACTCATGGCATGCACACATTACGATACTTAAAATTTGTAAACAATAAAAACATACAATCGGTCACTACTAGGTTTAATGAGATTAGTGAAATGTAATCGTTACATGCTTAGCGAAGTATCTCTGCATACCCCTCTTTGGGAATAAATGGTGTGAATTCAATTGTTCACTTTAGAAATCAGTATTATTATTCTGAAAGAAAAATTATTACATATGGATACTGTATTCCTAGATACGTCATTCGGTCCTAACAAAAACTAGTTGATTAATGATCTCAGAGAAATAATGGAACTACTCTGCGATTAGCATCTATAAGTTTATTTCTACAATCATTTATTCCTTCTACTATTAAAAGGTCGCTAATGTACGTTTACAAAATAAAAGGCAACAACGAATTGCGTACGTATTAAAAGAAAACTTTCTTTCTGGGCCATGTCAACTTAAATTGCCACAATAAAAGGAACGATTAAGGAAAACACTGCGCCCTTTGACTAAAATAAAAACAGACCATTCAGGAGCAAAAGCGAAATGCCCTGTACAGTAAATGACACATTATTAATCTTATTTTTTTTTCAAACTGCACTGGCTTAAGCTGGTTCGTTCCAGCCAATAGGTTTTCAACAAAAAGGCTTTCTATTCACTGCCACCGTAACAGATTCCAATGCCGTGTCAGTACAGCATTAATAAAGGTAAGAGCATTTCTGTCGGCTAATATGTCGTTATGGCACGCTCTGAAAAACTTCTCCTATTCACCGAGACCATTACGAAACATTGAAATTTAACCCCTCGTGGAATAGATATAGAACAGTAAATCATTCGCACCGAAGTTTTCAGGACCTCGTTTATGGCCTACCACGTAAAGCTAGCAATTTTGGCGCGAGAGGTTGCCAATGCTAAATGTACTTTAATGTTAGGGTGGTAGAGTTCTCTTCTGTGCTGTGGATGTTGTTTCGATCGGGCAACGAGGTACCGACTGCGGACATTTGTGAGTCTGCGGAGCACCCGGCTGCTGCGGCGCGAAAGTGCTGAGATGTGAAAGTTCAACATATTCCCTAGGAAAAGGGAAAGTTAAATTAAGAAAATGTATTGTTTATCTTGTTTGTAATATTAGCTGAGACGATGTTCGAGGATTATGTTGAAAATACTGCGGAAATATTGATAAATTACTTTAAAGTATCATCGTAAAACACCCTACCAATTCCCAAATACTAAATTCAAATTCCGCTCTCACTCTAGATAGGTTCGGCATAACATCTTAATTTTTTTCTTTCAGCCAGTTTTGGACATTTTTACTCCTTTATGATATTTTTAAATACTTACTATTATTTGTTAAGTCATCGTAGGTAATTCTGTTTCTTAAAGTGGTTCAATAAGATTCATAGCTGTTATTAGTAACAAGGTGGCAGTCACTCTTTGAACGTCGTTCCTAACATAATCCACCCATGTTTCGAACTTCCTAAATGTGTGTGGATTTTAAAATATCCTTTGTTATGTATCATTTATAAAGAACAGAACCTTGGAACACGCGGTACCTCCTAGGTCACTTGATCACTTCTAGTCTGACAGTAACATTTAGATCGCCAAAATGTACTTATTGTGTAAAGGATGTGGATCGTCAGAAGTTGAGAATTGTTGTCTGTGTCTAGATAAATATAATAGGTGCTTGTATTGTGAGTACTTACTTGTATAGTTTCATCAAATGAATATCTGTTTCTGGCTCTGGTCGCTGCGCTTGCCTCGGCTTTGCGCATTTTGCGACCACATCTGAAAACCAAAATCTATATATATTGCTTGATTGAAATATCATAATACCACGTTTTAAGTACTACTAAAACTGTCTCACTTTCATTTCTATACGTTATTAAAGTGTTTTATTAATTCAGAAAATTTTAAAAAAATATTTCGTTCATTAGTCGTTCTCCGTTACAGAGTATGGTATCCAGATATTAATTATCAGTCTCCTCCCCTCACTGTGCACAGGCTCACAAAAGAAAATCATTGCATGCATACATTTATATGGGTGTAATGCACGAATCCAAGCAATGTCCAGCAGCGGACAACTATGAGCTGGTGATGATGATGATGATTAATGCACGAATCCAAGGCGTCCGAATAGCACCTGACAACTTAGCTATAGCAAAAAAAACCTATACGCACGGAACAGCCACGCCCTAACTCCTACACTGTAACCGAAAAGAGTTACCGACAAAGTTTCGTTTTCTTAATGTAAAGCCACAACAAATAATGTAATACTTGAATACCAATTTTCGAGAATTTGCCAAAGTTAATTGGAAAATGGGGATTATTTGATGAAGTGCGAACGACTCCGGGGACATCTGGCCGCAGCACGGAAGATGTTCATGAATAATTAAAATGGCAGTTGTCGTTCTTTAAGACAATTTTCAACAGGTGACAGTTGGTAACTTGATGGTGGCGGTGGAAAATTAATAAGTCAAAATAAAGCAAAATATTGGCATTATAAACTTGGGATGAAAAGGCGTGAAAGTGTAATACTATAAAATTCCGGAAATGTGTGCATACCGTTTATTTTAAACTGTCTGTATCTGGCGGTGTTACCCGTAATTTGTTCCCGTTCGTAATGGGAATTTCGAAATAAATTGTAGCCTGTGTTAATCCAGGGTGTCAGCTAACTCAAAACGATATTTTATTAAATCGCTTTAGCCATTTAGACGTGAAGAAGTAACAAACATACAGATCACAAACCGCCTTTATAGTATTAGTGATATTCAATGACGTAACATTTTTGTTTTGGGATTTTATTTCATCCATGTTACGTCAAACAAAAAAAACACTGATAGTCACCAGAGGAACGGTCGATTTGACTTCAAGAAGACACAAGTTCATAGATTACATAGGCAACTCCCGGCGTTTCCGCAACTCTACTTCCGAGGCGGTGTAGCTCCAAATCCTCTAAGAACCGTATTAGACCCTTAGTAAGTAAGTATCCTTGACGATCTACCGTAGACATCGTCCGGATACTAGATAGATTCGGGCATTCATATTTATCTATTTCTTGGGATTCCTGGAGCATGTCCTGTGTCTTATCCGCCTAAACAGACTGTACAAACAGTTCACAGTTATTTTACCTTTGACTGTTATGTTGTCATAATTATGTTACTTACTACAAAGGTAAAATATCTTTGAACGGTATGTAGTGTTGTATTCCTGCAGCCCTAGCAAGGGCGTCGAGAAAGACACGACATAGAACAAATACGCGCTGTGATTGGCTGCTATGTCACACGTCGTGGGATTCAGCTTGTTTCAACCAATCGCAGTGCCTGATATGTCTTGTCATGTCTTTCTTGGAACGCTTTGCTTGGGGGGCTGAAATTGGTCACGTTATTTCATTTTGGACCATAGTGTCTTTGTAGTAACATTCTAAAACATACTCACTCACAACAGCCTGGGGTAAAATAACTGTAAACCGCCTGTACCCAAGTATATCCTAAAGCTAATGGACTACCTATTGTATACATTATTTCAAGTTTACGGCATCAGATTATCTGCGTCGGAACTTTAGGGAACAGGTTCAACGTTGCCATAAAGAACTTTTCACGGCGCCGTGTCAGTTGGGAAGCTTTAAAAATACCTCCGACATTTTCAACTTCAACTTTTACGACGTAAGATAATACTGCATGCGAAATGTATTTTAGTAAGTAGTTGTAAGTTGTACAGTCACGGCCTGCCGGAGCTTATCACTGTCTGCTTTTTTAAACGTCGGATTATCATACTGTTCACAGATATACTCTCAAATACTATGGAAATATTGTACAATATAATTCTGTCATTTAAAAATACTTAAGTTTTTCAGAACGGCGCGTTGGGACACAATAATATTCTTACATAATAATATGTCAACTGCATATATAAGGCCGTTTGAGTGCTTTTCTGACCTATACGTGTTTCTGACCGTTTTGATATATTTATGAGGGTCTCCAAGAGTTTTATTGCGACCCCACATCGATAGCAATCACAATCCAAAATGTATTTTGTTATACGTATTGGGTTAAGGATATAAACGAACGTTGTAATTCAGAGTTTTGACTCTATATTACTCCATCAGTTCGTTGTGTAGAAGCCTCTTTTCGGGAACTTTGACTTTATTTATAAATATTATTAGGTAAAGATCATCTAAAAACCCTAGAAATATACTACAAAAAAATATCCATTCTGTGTTACTTACTTACATACATTAAATAGAGAATGGGCGGAAATAGAGTTTATAGAGTTAGATTCATTATTCATAAATACTAATTAAACATTTTTAACTACAGTAAGTATAGGCTACAACTACTGCATACAACACTTGACTTCTTCACTCCTAAAACAACGTACCTAACAAATTTAAAATATGTTTTTACAAAATTTAATAGACAAAACCAACTTACCGCGGTTGTCATCGACTGCAAGAACACAACATCTCCGTGCACTCCTTATCAAGGCACGGCATAATGCGCAAACTTCACAATAACGACGCCTGAAAATGGGGATTATCTACACAAACACCTGCCTTTATGCTCAATGTCATAGGGGCGATTTTATCTCATCACAACTTAAATAAACAGTGAGACACGTCGCTTTTCAAAGCTAAAATTCTATCCAAATGAAGATTAGGACGTTTTGCAGTTATGTAGAGATATCTTTTTTATTTTGTATAATTTCAAAAAACTTTTATCGGAATAATACTTATTATATTCCTGAAATGTAACAATCGGTTCACGTAACGTACAAAACGCTGCCTTACGATCAACCGGCACGAGGAAACTGGTGAACTTTGCCTGAAAACGGTCACGAGCAAAATCTACGAGCTAACGTAAATAGTAGGTAGCCACAGTCATCACGATACCTATCTGAAATAAAATTTCCAAACGACCGCCATCTAGTGGCGAGTAGCAAAACCAATTTTTAAATGACAAAAATATCCACAGCGTCGTTTTAGTCGGGATTTTATCAATTTTTTTAAAATGTAAAAAACTAGTTAGACCACTAGTTTTTTAACATTACACTGGACTCTTCATCTTATAACTTTGTTCACATAGCCATCTGTAGCGTGTACACTGACATCTAGCGGATAAGTAAAGAAGTGAATTTGCTTTTTGTATTAATAAAACAATATATGCGATAACTAAATATGAACGTGAATAAAAGGCTCCTAAAAGCGAAGACCACTTGTGAAATGTATAGATATACCCTGTATGTACCTCATTTGTTGAAAAATACTTCCTGGAACCAAAGTCTTGTAAATATCACAAATCTGAGGATTAAAAAAAACTTGTTAATGACAGCTGTCAATGTCAAAATCATATGTTATGTTTGGCATTTCTCTTTTGTACATAATTTTGAAAATTCTAAAAACATAATTAACAGTGCAGTGTAAAATTTTCTAGTTTCATTAAAATAAAAGTAAAAATGATGAAAGTATGGCAGTTAGGTGTTATGAGCTACGACACTGCTCTAAAAATTCAGACAACCATTGCTCGTAAACATTTAGACGCTATGCTCAAAGGACATAATACTGAAAGTAATTTTGATACTGTACTTTTGCTGGAACACAAGCCTGTTTATACTGTTGGTAAGTAAGGTGTACATGAAAATACATTTTGTTGTAGTAATAGTCTCCTGCATATCTCTAGGGTCGAATAAAGAAAATGGTGTGCAATAAGCACTACTCTGAGATATCTGTTAAACCAGGAATATATTTCCCTTTATCTTCATACCTGTGCTTCCTGAACAATGGCCCATTAGTTTTTGTAGCTTGAATTTTAGGCAACCTAAATTGTAAATCACATTGCAGCCAGGGCTTATTTGCAATAGCAAAATCTGGGTACCTACTCTTAAGCCCAACTTCACATATTAACCTTTGTTCACAAAATTGAAGCAAGTTTGATCCATTCAGGATGGTGGTCAAATCAAATACTGGCTTATTTCCAACAATAAAAATTAGGTATCTACTGTTAAACCTACTTTATTCTAGGTATTCGAGACTACACACCAAAAGAAGACATCTTGCGGCTGAGGAGCCTTGGAGCTGAGTTTAAAACAACAAATCGTGGAGGTCTCATCACTTTCCATGGCCCTGGACAGCTAGTAGTCTATCCTATTATCAACCTTAAACACTACAAGAATAGTGTCAAATGGTATGTGAATAGCTTAGAAGAGACTGTCATCAACATGTGCGAGGAACTAGGTAAGCACTTTTTAATTTCAAGTTTATTTAATTTTAATGCAAAGAAAACACATAATGGTTCACGGATCATTTTGAAGTCAACCGTTAAGAATATGTTTGTTGCAGTAACTTTCAATCAGTATTATGTTTCATTGTCAGTCAGTGTGTACGTCTCATTTTATCAACTTAGGTTATATATTAAAAAAAAGTTAAAATGTTGTCTAATAAGTTGTCATAATACAACTTAGACCAATTAGTCCTTATTTAGGGTACATTTAGCATTGCAGTGCTCTAGAGCTGTTCTAGCTATATGAATGCCATGTAAATGCAGATTTGAAAGACTGATATTGTAACGTAATCATGTTGATTTATACTGTAGTGCTAGTGAAACATGTTCACATATATATATAGTCTCAAAGAATGACTGACATAATTTCATGTTGATGTCATAATTTCATTTCATATTGTTGTCAAAGCTATGACATGTAAAGTTCTCACTCACTAGCCAAAAACTGATTAATGACATCTGACGGAGAAATGTGAGAAATCTGAAAAGGATGCTACTCAATCAGATTAACTAAGTCCATACTAGAAATGTGCGCCATGCTATGATGTAGATGTTTGATGTGTCTATTGTGTGTGCTTTGGCTGGTGCTACTTTTAGCACTCCAGCTCCTGCAGGAACCCGAACCTACTCTTTGTGGCCTTTAAAACCTCCTGCGTTCACTGTTCAGGTCCTAAATAGTTCCCGTGTTCAATATGTAATCTTAGCCGTGTATCAATTTCAGGCATAAAGGCAAAGAGGTCTGAGCACACCGGTGTTTGGATTGACGACAACAAAGTAGCTGCTATTGGTATACACGCGTCAAGGTATATAACCACGCATGGTTTGTGTCTCAATTGTGACAATGATCTACATTGGTTTGATCACATTGACCCTTGTGGCATTGATGATAAGGGTGTTACGACATTGTCCCAAGTAACTGGCTTAACATGCACAACAGAAAAAATGATACCTCTATTTATGAAACATTTTTCAAAAGTATTTGATTGTAAAACTGAGATGTTAGATCAGAACAGCCAAGAAGAAATATTAAATTCGGTTTATAATACTTTACTCACACAACCAGAGGAACGAAGGATCTGAATTTATATTTTTATGTAGGTACCTAGGTAGTCTCTAGTCGAAACAAAATATTCTAATGTTTGGAATGTGTAAATAAAAACAGTAAATTAATTTGTACAAATGTATTTTAATTGTTAATATTTTAAAGAAATAAATAGGTTAAATAGTGTAAATAAATAATGGAATCTCAAGTTGGGTTAAGAGAAACGTTAAAACTTTCACTTAAGCATATTACAAATATTAGGATTTCATTCTTTTTTTTTTGGTTTCCTCAAACGCATTAATTTCTTCAAAACCCAACTGAAAGTCCAAAGTAAAATTATGATAGTAGAATAGGGTATTTACAAACTATATTTTTGAGTTTGTTTAATTCTTGTAATCACATTAAATGCGATAAAGAAATTGAAAAATGCAATAATCTCTTTTAACTGGACATTCAACTTGAAGTAAGTTCTCATTATTACAATGATACTATCTAAATAACTTAGACTATTATATTACCTAACTGCTGCAGTTCAGAATAGTCCCATCAAATCATACATTGTTGCCATTTTCTCAAAATTAAAATGGCTTATACATCCATCAATTCAAATATAAAACGATAACATACAATTTTCAGGGACTATTCCAAAACATCATGCATTCCACATTCTCTAAATGAATTCGTTACCTCACAAACGCAACGTTTGCATACACTCTAATAATAATAAATGCAGTTTCTGTAAAGAAATCACTACCTACCTATCTAACTAGTTAGTAAGTATACATAAAAATACGGTACTTTAATTCCTAAATGCACATCGAGATTACAGTTACAAATAGACCTAAGGCACTTTAGGTATTAAAGTAGGAATGTACGTAAGCACTTGTATACTATGACGCTTAATACTAATTTTATTATTGTATTGTATTAAATGCAATAAGTTGCCACAAGTAAATGCAATAGCGGTGGTCACATCAGACATTACTATGACACGCACACGTTCAGGCATATCGGGACCTCTATCGGCGATTTACATACTTTTTGCTGTGATAATTCATAAAACAACGCACCTAGATGGCGCCACTTTCTCTTTCACATGGCAACATTAAAAACAAAACCAGTAAGTACGGTCGGCTAAGAAAATGGTTTATCAGTTTAGATCACACATGTTGTGTAACTAAAGTACTTATCAATAAGCGTTAGCTTTTTACAATGTAAAAAAATTAACCTTTTTATCTAATAAATAACATTTAAAATCCCATAAATGTTTTCTCAGCCGACCGTAGGTACAAAGTCGCAATAATTTCCCGATATGGCGCAACACTAAATCATAATTCGGCCCAAAAAAAAAACACAACCCACGACGATAAAAAAATCTAGCAGCAGAAAGTAGTAAACCGTTGTTAGTGGCACAGAACAAAGTATGGGATTCAGTCAATTTATCACATGTTTAGTGGTTTGAGTATGTGTTTAGGACATGTGCTTGGGCGGCGCTAGCCACTTGCGCATGTAGTAACAGAACACGGTGGCGATGTAGAGGATCACGAGGAGAGCGCACGCGACACCCAGCAGCAACACTGACGCCTTGCTCGGACACGGCTCTACGATTGTTACTGTTTTCTCTGAAACAAAAGAAGCAAATACGATTAGTGACGTCCACGTTGGGTTCCCATCGTGATATGTTAGGTAAGTCTAAGTTAGGTATGTAGTTTTTTTCTATGTTGGGAGAGAATTGCAGATTTATTCAGTAACTGGATAGAAAGTCATATCTATATATCTGTCTACCCTTGAAACTTTACAGATTGATAGTTTAAAAATTCTTAAAAATAATGAAAAAGGTCCGAAAGCGGTAATCAGATTTTGACTGTATCTACTTTAGGTACCTACCTAACTTTTTACGTAGGTTCAACGCCTTAAGGGGGTGAACAGGCCACATTTATCACGATAAGGAAACAATAATGTCAACATGAGTCTTCATTTATAAGTTTTCGCTCGTGGCCTAAATAACTTAATCTCGAGATTCTATCCAGATCCAAGAAAGATGCATTCTGTTTACCAGAATTCATTTAAACCTGTCTTCAATGATTTGAAAATGTGTTATATGAACGACCATTTCGAAGTTGAAACAAAAGGTGTCTTAAAATTACCTCCAAAGTTGGCCTCTGAAGCGATGCCACCAGGCTTGTCGGACCTGAGGAAGTCGGTGCTCTGCCGCTCGTCGTAGCTGTCGAGGACGTAGATCTCCTGCGAGATGTTCATATCCTCCTCCTGGGTCTCATTCTGGGGCAGAGAACGGCGCCTTCTGCCCCAGGACTCGATTGACTCGCGGCCCCATTCGCACACAGCCTGAGGAAAAGTAAAATCTTGTTATTGAGAGAAGAAAGAATTGTTTTTAACAAACAGCGTCTCAGCAAATAAAGCCGACACTTCCGAGACAAGAAAATTTACGTAAAAGCATTTGCGTTCATACTCGTTTGCGTTCAACTTAAGCAGGTGCACAATGTGGGAATTATGACGATATTATATGTAGGAGGGTAGGTTTTAATTACTATTACCATTATGAATAATTTTAATCACAAGTGCCTGCTGTAGGTCTCAAATCCTCAACCGGTTCTGAATAGCTGACTTGACCAGTCTTAGAAAAAAAAATGTACGTACCTATCTATATATTTGTAAAACAAGTTAAAACATACCGGTTCGCAAGGTCCCAGGCAGTACTTGACGTTGCACTGGAAGATGACGCCGTAGGACTCGGTGAAACGGAACGCCTCGTATACAGATTGCAGCGCGTTGCCGTCCGGAGTGAACGCCGGGAATATCGATGGGTCCACGGGACATCTGGGCGAGGACAAGCCTTATTAACAATACTGGCCGAAAATAGAATGTGTCTTCTTTACATCAGGACTAAAATTAACACGTGATTTAGTTAAATAGGAGTTACTCAAGCAGCAGGAAATCGACGGCTATTGGCTATTTAACACATTTTTGTGTGCTTTGATTAGCTACGTTAAGCGGAATTAGAGCACGGGTATAAAAAAAATCTACAAATCAGATTTAAATCATAGATCATAAAACACATGTCAGCCTCCGCGCTTCAAGGTGTTAAAAAAATAAATTAAGTACCTATTATTTTAAAGGCAGGTTTTTATTCGGCGATCCCAACAGACTGCCGCAGTTAAAGAACATTGGGCGCGACACCCGGCGAATTGGTCACCGCATTTAGGTGGGATTTTTCGAACAACAGCACGGAAAGTGCTTGAGATGACATGTTAATCTGTGGGTCCTTTGTATTGACCCGACAGCAGTCGAAAGACAACTTGCCTTCAGGTTCCAGGTCTTAAGATTCCGTCTCGTGGCCTGTGAATTCTGATGTAACGTTATAAATAATTAGTTATAGTTGGTTCACTTTATACTGACCCTTCGTCGTCGATGATCTGGAAGGTGCTCTTGGAGTCTTTGGCCATAGCAACGCAGCTGCGAGCGAAAATGCCGTAAGGAGCTGTAAAATAAATACAGTATTTTTAGTTCCATAGCTGAAGAAAATAGTCATAAAGTTGACATGCCCATTTCAACCATTGGTGATCAAACGTAAAACGACCGTCCTATCGTCTAAATCAGTTCATCATATAATTCATTATGACCGCGAACTGTGATCTCAACGGAGACTGTTGTTTTTACCGATCTCAACGGAGACTGTTGTCTCTACCGATCTCAACGGAGACTGTTGTCTCTACCGATCACAGTTCGCGGTCATAATGTTGTTTTAGTACCTCGTCAGTATAACGAATTATCGTTTTATTATTGCTCGAACACCGCATGGATTGATAGACAGTCAAAAACTGTGGTTGCATGGAGCTTCAAAGGTATGCAAGTTTTTCTACACCCTCAATAAGTTTAGTTTCAGTTCCAATATAAAATCAAATAACCATGTATTAGTAGTAGTACGTTATAGGTATTGTTGCCAAGCGTAAGCGTCTGTAGTCCAGTTGGTCGGATACTTGACTTGTAACCGGGAGGTCCGAGTTCGAGTCCGGCTACTGGACGTGTACCAATGGGACTCTTTTTCAGAGCCTATGTACGCAACGCAACGCTTGTAGGGTGAAGGACAACATCGTGATGAAACCCGCACACCACAAGGTGTGTGAACCCTATAACGGCGATGGGCTCACCCCCTGTCACGTTGGATTAAATACGCTTGGTGAACCGTGGGTATTAAAGGCGTGAAGTGAAGTGTGTGTATTGTTGCCAATGCAAGACTTAACACATTAGTATTGCAAACACTCACTAGAAAGTACTTTAAAACGTCAAACACTTACTATCTTCGGGTATCTCGATGCGGAAGGTGAGTCGGTCGCCGATGCGGACGGTCTCGACCTCGCGCTGGCGCGCGTCCAGGATGTGGATGCGCGGCGGCGGCGCCTCGGGGGCCGCCGTGATCGAAATCATCTCCGGGTCCCTGAGGGGTTGGAACACGGTTATAAACACAGTTTTTTCATTCTACAACATTCTATTGGGGCAAATCTTCAAGTGGCTGGTAAATATGTAGGTAACAAATTAACAAGTGTGCACCATCGTAGACTACATCTCTGCTTAACATTGGGCAGCATTTTTTTTCAATAATTTGTAGAGGTACAATAATAATTGAAAATGTTTTCCGTATCTTAATAGCATAATTATGAAAGAAACCGCGTAAGTAGATCATACGTGAACAACATAATTTAAAACCACATCGCTGTTTAACATCAAGCAGGATTGTGGTCAAACGCTTGTTCATAGTGCATTAAAAAAACCGATAAAAAAATATTTCTCAGTGCAAAACATTTTTTACAGATATCCGATCAAAATGCGTGGCGTCATCAGGTCGTCCCGTACTATTTGCAGCGTGGTTTATGTATTCTGCTCAACGCGTATCCCCGATGTGAATCTAATTGAGCCGTGTAGGTACCCACTTACAATAATATGAGAAGGAAATCGATTCAACTGAATTTCAATTAGGAATGTGGTGGCCTGCTGCTTATGAGAGAATGGGCTCTTCTTATATTTCCCACATAAGTATATTGCCATCGTCGATAAAAGACGACATAGCAAAATACCTACGTTTTAAAATGTCGTACAGTTAGAACTCTTAATTTTCCTACTGCGCCAATTACATACCATAGAAGTACGTACGTGTATGTAGGTACGGTATGTGTACGTAGGTACGTGATTTAAAGTTAATCTATCTCTATGGACTTTATAATTAGTATATTACATTGTTTTTTTATTTAGTATGAGAAGAACGTATCTGAATCTGTTCTGTTCTCTTTTAATGTTTGTAATTGTTATTCCTTTGTCAATAAAACCTAAAATAATTAAGTAGTTGATAATAACAATGATTATAGGAATCAAAGCTTTATGTAAGTAGTTTAACGTGCTAAAGGAACTTTAAAAAAGTAGCCGGGTTTTAGCGGTGTAGATTTGTGGAATAACCCAAAGTCTCGAGACTTCTTGACCAATAGTCCCCAGATTAAGCGTACTCTTATGATAAGTTCATTAAATATTAAGGTACAATTGTTACTTGCTACAATACAACAGCTGTACCTATCTTATTGAAGTGTTAGTGACACGAAAAATGTAAAACGGCTTATTCCGAATATTTACCCTAGAAAATCCACCGCAAGGTATAGGGATAGTGGGAAAAGACGCGTCCAAGAATCCATCACGCCATATAAATTACATTTTCAATTGTACGGCAGGGTGGCAACTGATAACTAACTCTTGGCCAACCGTAAAAAAACCGCGGAATACAAAAACGGGCCACAGGTAAGGAAAGATTTTAATAGCTAGTCACCGCTTATCTACCATCTGTTCTAACAAGCACGTATTCCAACAAGTTGACCAGTACAGACGGGTTGATATTTACTTTTGGTTCGAAAGGCATGTTTATACCTAAAAATTACACAAATAAAAACATGGGTCGATAACACTATTCCCATGAAATAATCCTAGGACATTTTTTTCTGGATAGCCACTGACTGTTTCAAAACTTCCATAAAACTTCGGGATATAATATAGCCTCTAAATACAACAATGTGTACAAAGTTTCACGATGATCGATAAAGTAGTTTTCAGTAGTTGAAAGCGTAACAAATAAACTTACATTCATATTTCTGTACTAGATACCTTAAATGTTCACTTCTCTGCATTTACACATTCAATTAAATATGAA
This sequence comes from Conopomorpha cramerella, assembly GCA_012932125.1. Lineage (NCBI taxonomy): Eukaryota > Metazoa > Arthropoda > Insecta > Lepidoptera > Gracillariidae > Conopomorpha > Conopomorpha cramerella. The sequence continues at coordinate 20,608 of SJJU01003637.1, forward strand.
CCCGACTGTACTGTACATTGTGGTACATTTAATAGGCGAAACAATGACCACTGACCTGATGGGCACCATTCCGAAGGTGATGTTCTTGGAGCTCATGTCGTAAGTGCACTTCACCTTGTAGATCTTGTCTGCTTTAGTCATCACGACGCTGTGGTGCTGGAGGACCACCGTGTTGGAGTAAACACCAGTCTGGAACGGAAGATGGTTTGATTATATTAACCTAACTGGTAACAGGTGGCCCGGTAAATCTTGTTGTACAAAATATTTATTTTAATTGTTATTAACAGTGTTTCTCTGCTATTATATGTGTGTTTTGATCTTATACAGGGCGTCCCACGGCCATGCCACATGGAAGGAAAGTACCTTAAATATTGTAGATAGAACATTTTACTGAAAGAAGACATTATTTAAATTTTTACACGTTTGAACCGGGAATCGTACCCGCTACACGAGAAAAAAATCAACCTGTAGCTTTATCATACCGATCGAAAGGGTTCATCAGAATCAGAATTATTTTTTGCTAAGTAACATAGTTTCAGAAATAAAGGGAAGACTATGAATTTTAACTTTTGATGAGAAATTTCGTTCAGATTAATGAAGAGCTACTAACATTGCCGTCAAAAAATATGCCGTAAATGTCAACAGTCCAATAATAGAGCAAAGATGAGAAATGTCTGCATCAAAGTATCTCTTCTTGGCTGTTCAATATCATAGTAAAATTGTTAGCCAGTTCGTATCATTAAATGCGCTAAGTTAGTTACCCCCAGAACACAACATTAAATGGCCGATGCACTAAGTTGTGGTTGTATGAAAGTAAGATACTCTTAAACCATAATTTCACAGTCGTTCGATTGACGACGTGCTATTACACCGGTATCGAGTACAAACAAACAATATGGCGACTATCTGAACCCGATGGGGCTTTGTTACAAAATTTGTTCGTAAATATGTTGTAAATAGCCGAGTCGTGAGAAATGATCACTTGTTAGATAACTTGTAGGGTAACCATGAAAACGTAGGAGTATCGTATCTAAGGTAATAGGTTAGATACGACGTATTATAGTAACAACTTACGAGAAAACGACTCATTTGTTAGATCTGTATAAGATTGTCTCTCGCTGGTCAGGGACTTTAAAAAATAATGGTAGGTGAATATAGGTACTTTAAAAGCATATTCAAAGGACCACTTGCCAAGATTCCAGTGTCGTACGTAACGTAATATACTTGGTGAACCGCTTAGGAATTCAAAGCCGTGAAGCGTATTTATTTTAATCAGTAATGTGTAATAATGAATGATGTCAAGAAAAGTGCAACTACTTTGTTACAGCCAAGGGCCTGTCTACACATTTAGGTATGTAACTTACCACACTCTGAGTATTGCAGTCTTGTCCCACCATGGTGAGGTCGAGTCGGAATAGGTCGCTGTTGACCACGTCAATGTTGCAAGTCTCCGAGCGTCCAAGAGCGTAGATGCGTCCGTTGAAGGGCTTGTTCGTGCGCACTTGCACTGCGATGCGCGTGTCCTTGCAGTGTACGGATACTGGAAACAAAAATATAATCTTATTAATAGATGAGTTTGGATTCATAAATCTGGGTATTATTTTTCTTAAGCTACTTCCAAAAAGGAGGTTACTCAATTCCTATATGTTTTTTATGTTTGTTGTCGTTTAAAAAAGAACATCTTCGTCACTCTTGGGAGTATTTTAAAAACATAATTCTAAATTCCAATATCTCACCATCATAGCAAGTGCCAGTTTTGTCGCAGTTGGCATCGTTCCTGGTGAGGTTGGGGCCGACGGAGGGGTCCTGTTGGTGGTCGATTGTCACCGGGAGCTCGTTTCCGGCCGCGTTTGGTGGCTCTGAAATAAACATATTTTATTAAAACTTGGTGAATATTATACATTGCGTGACGTACAAAACTCGTATGTAAACCAATAGATTGGGGATCCATGATGTATGGTGAATGAATTGTGAGGAATTTTCTAAAAAATCCATCAGTCAAAGACAGTGGGAAACGAACTACTTTATTCTATGATCGTATATTTTCGGACTTGATCTTTAATGAGATGTTTTTCTCATAAAAAAAGAAAACTCTGCAGCCTATTTGCGTTCAGTATCTCAACGGAGGTGGACAGATTCTTTAGCAACGTGATATCGCGAACTCACTCTTGTAACAAGATAATTAGATAACTTTCGAAGAAAAAAATATAATTTCTTTACAGACGTGAGAACTCTGATTATGTTGACATACTGTTTAATATAAAATGCAGAAATATGGCATGTCATCATTAAAATTATCTAATTTAATCATCAACAAGGTAACTTGGACGTATGACAAACGACGGAGAGAAATAAAAACAATACGATGTTTTAGTTGTTTCCGTTTTTTTTTTTGTCAAGTTAAAGCTGAAGAGTTTCTGTGTTTGACGGAGCGCTCTAATCTGATGAACGCTTCGTAAAGTCGTGTTTCGATTCGAAATGCTTTTTGTGTTTGCACGTCCAATTATTATTAACGAAGGTTTTAAACGTAAAAACGACGAAGGAATATTCGACATTATTCGGTGATGTATTATAATAACCACTTTTCGACTATTCGAATTTGTCCATCTAGTCCCAAATTATCAGTATGAATGATATACAATGTTGAACAGACAAAATACGGAACACAATATATCGACTGGTTTCTCAGCGACGTTAAAATAGGCCATCAGACATAGTTAGGTATGCACACATAGCCAGGAGACAGAACTTGGCCCCTTATAAAACCCATGATTAGATTGTGCAGCCGCTCTAACCTTTCCGAGTATAATCGTAATCGATGCATGATTGCGCCGACGAGCGATGCCCCGAGACCCCCGCAATTACTGTTCCCGATCACAACCTTACATAGAAACACAGAACAGTGCCATGATTTTCACACGCATGAGCCCGACCGGCGGCTCTCTGTGCCGAATCGTGCCGTTAAAACCTCATATTGACTGTGGATTGTGGTAATCCCCCTGTACTTTAGTAACACTAAGCTCTTATATACACATACTTATAACAAAACGGTTAAAGGAGTTTGTAGACCCGTCACCCATTGTAAGAACA
>SJJU01003638.1:0-17409 GCA_012932125.1 Conopomorpha cramerella
GGGGTAGGCAGAGGCACTTGCTAAAGCAAGTACCCACGGTTCACCGTGCGTATTTAACCCAACGTGGACAGGGGGTGAGCCCATCGCCGTTATAGGGTTCACACACCTTGTGGTGTGCGGGTTTCATCACGATGTGATCCTTCACCGTACGAGCGTTGCGTTGCGTACATAGGCTCTGAAAAAGAGTCCCATTGGTACACGTCCAGTAGCCGGACTCGAACCCGGGACCACCCGGTTACAAGTCAACGTAATTACCGACCAACTGCGACCACAGACGCCGCTTAAAATCGTCTCCAATAAAAACGCTGATGAAATTCGAGATATTCACTCAGCCCATACACAACTACTTCCCCAAAGACCCTGTGTCAAAAAGAAACAAAAAGTTTCATCTCTTTTATTAATAAAGTAGCAATCAGCGTTCTTTTTTTATAATATATTTTAAATGTAACGTTGTTCGTTTTATAGTAAGTTTTCATTCGTGCATCTGCTTGATACTCAGACCAATTAATTAGACTTGCTCCAAAAGTGAAGTTTTGAATAAAACAAGACAACAGTTTGAAAAACACGCAGGAGTGATGGTGTCTTTTGACCCTTACTCCGTAACAGGGTGTAACATTTGGATGTAAATTGACATTTTGGTAGTAAAAGCAAAAAACAGTTTGGATCCAGAAGTAGGCACATTGCAATCCATAAATTTTGATGGAAAAACGACAGACTAAAGGTGTTACGTGGCTTGCAAGTCTGGTTATGTTTGGTCTGAGGATTGATATTATCATAAATTTGACACTTGTCTCTGCAATATTCCCAGATACTGGCCAGTTGCTTACCTTCACAAAGGACCGCCACCAAACACCACATACTTTAGATACAACGACAGCGATGCCTCAACTACAACTGAAAACCATAGGCACACAATCCAGCAAGCCAGACTAGGCGATTTCAACCGTAGCGCCATAGAAACAAGGGACAGATTCGGGCACAGGCGCGACGAGAAACCAGCCAACGCCACAAAAGAAGACTTTAATAGAGCAAAAGAAGGTTTTGATAATATACCTAAAGAAGGATTTGAGAATAAAGCAAGGGAAGATTTTGTTATAAGCGTCGACGACAGGAATGTAACGGACAAAGTTAAAGTCGATGCTGGAAAGGTAGATAATGCGACAAATGAAAAAGATAAAGGCAGTTTAAAGAAGAATGAGACGGAAGATAAAGTAGATGGGAAAGATAAAGACAAAGATGGCGAAGTTAAGGGAATAAGTGGGAAGATTGATGATTTCGGTAAGTTATTTATTGTGTTTTTCTTTTGAAATTGAACTCAAAAAGTGTCTAAGATATCCAAACTGTATTAAGCTCGTATTACGAAGAACGTTTATACTGTCTGTATATGTGCAAAAGAGACACACTATACATAAATTTAAAGAAAAAAGAATCGACTTCAACCATCAAAATTTGACAGATTTGTGATTTTTTCATGGATCTCATTGTCGGAACTGAGCTCAAAATCTATCTTGTCTTCTGGTATCCGGGATATTCCCACCCACTTTCCAACCACTGTGATTCCTGTTAGAGCCAAGATCTACAGCGGTATCCAGAATAGAGCAGAGCTCCATTAATAACGACTGTACTAGAATCCGGGGGCTAGCCTGGTCTTGGATTTCACATAGTAATTAAACTAAGTACGGCATAGAAATAAGAGGAAAAATATATATTCGCTGCATTGCAATGAATACATAAGATTTTTTACTGTTTGACTACTATCTTGCTTAGTGTTAAGCAGTGGATGGAGAATGCTTGCTTATTAGGTGCCTGGGGCACAAGTCTACTACACTGCGGTAGTGGCAAAGCTCTGGCATCGTAGCAGCAAACGATTTGCATTGCTGATTTTGATACTTTCATTTCACTATCCTCCGTAGTAAAACAGAGATGCATATCCTATGCCACTACAATGTCAGAGCAATACTACTACCAGAAGTGTAGCAGAATTGGCCTCAGTTCACCCTTGACTTGAAGACTTATAAGTAAACGATTCTTATGTTTCCTCAGATTCTATAGAAGTTCTCGACATAAACGATGCTGCTGGCGATAAACAGAGCGACTTAAAAAGCCTAGAAGCCGAAGAAAGACAAATAGAAGCTATAGGTAGAATAGTCGCATCTAGAAGAGGCGGTGGCAAAATTTCACTGGACAAACGTTCCCAAAAAGACATGGAAGCAGAACACATAACTATTGACAAAGATATATTCGAAGAGTTCGACTTTGGTAATCGTTTTCCAACAGAAAGAAAGGCGCAAATAAAACGTGTGACTAAAGAGGAAGCCCTGAACGACAGAGACAAAAGTCTAGAAGTGAGCGAGACAACATACGTCAGACCACCAAGGGTTTTAGCAACAACGGATAACATAAGAAAAGCTTTAGTGAATGGTAAAGTATTTTACGATGCGACATTAAGAGAACAAAGAGATTTAGTAGTAGCTTCGAATAGAAAACCTAAATCAAGACAGCTAGATGATAATAAAGCACCATCAGTTGTTGCAAATAATCAGAACGCGAAAAAGAAGAACGTAAGAGCGAGAAACGCAAATCCAGTTAGAAGAGTGCGTAGGTTGTATAGAAAGAGATACAACCCGGAGGAAGTGAGACGGAGATTGTTGGAAAGAGATAGGGCTATGAAGGACGATGGTGATGTTAAGAAGAACAATTGAGTACTTTTGACAGATTTTTTGGGACCAAGAAGATGCAATTTACACTGAAATACAGACACAATATGGTATTTTTTATATTTAGTTTGTGGTATTTATTTATTATTTGAAAATATATTGCAACTAGTAGTTTTTTTAAATAACCATGCGTTTCCACCGGAGGAACATGCACAAAAAAACATTTTTGACATGGGCCTAGTGATCGTCCTTTGTTTGTGAAATACGAAGTGACCGTTCGTTCGGAAGCGTTCGTGGAAACGCAGGGTAAGAAGAGTTATTGTCATTGGCGTAAAATATTTGAATTTTGTTGTAAAATACCTCTTGAGTATAATTTTCGATTGTAGACATAGTAAAGTATGTATGTATGTTAACGTCGATCGAGACATACGCTATAAGTATTAAAACTGCTGGTCAAACTATACATAGATTTGTTGTTCATTATATTTAGGTACATTGCGGATACAGAACGCAATTAATGAAAAACATCACGTAATGGACATAGAAATGTCTTTGCACAAAGAAGTTTTCTAAAAAAAAAACAATCTGTCAAAAATAGTTGAAAAAGAAAGAGATGCAACTTCATTATTCTATGATCGTTCGTCTTCTGACTCGCTCTTTTGTTGATTTCTGTTTAAAGAAAACGCCTCATTTACGATGGGGAATTTTCAGCGCCCTTCTCTTATTTATGACAGATGGCGCTAGCTGTGTTAAGGTTGATAAATGTCAACGAAATGACTAACTTAAAGCTGTCAGTATTGAAGGTGACAGTCATCATCATCATCATCAGCCCCTACTTGTCCACTGCTGGACATAGGCCTCTCTAATTGCACGCCACTGTGATCTATTTTCGGCTTCTCGCACCCAGCTTCTGGCAGCCATCTTGCGTAGATCATCAGTCCACCTTGCCTGAGGGCGTCCTATACTCCGTTTACCGAGACGCGGTCAGAAGGTGACAGTAATTTGTTTTATTGTTTATTTAAATGTTAGAAAAGTGAAGTTTGAAAACTTACTCATATAATAAAAAAACGTACTAAAATATAACTGACAAGTGGTGTGTGAAAATTCCCCATTAATTTGTAAAGTTAGTAAACAGTTAAAATTATTTTGAACTTGTGTTTCAATTAGGTTGTGTCTTTTTGGATCCAAATATACTTCAGGATTATTTTTACTTTAATCTATTTTAAACGCTAAGAGATTGTCAGTTTGACTTAAAACTTATTGTAACTGTATTTTTTGTCAATTTGACGATGTTATATTTTTATACAAAAACTACTGCCTTATTTAATCATTAACCTGCTTTCACGGGAGGTTTCCTGAGAGGTGACTTATAGCAGTTCTAAGAAATGTCCATAGATGGCGCTTCCTAGACAAGACATTTCATAGTTTTATTTTCCTGATGACAATAATTGTAAAATGAGTTTCTCCTTTAGATCACATCTGATTAGCGCCACCCGCGGGATGTTTTGAAACTACTTATGAACTATTTTCAAGCTGTCAGAAAACCTCTGCTTCATCATAATCTAAGAATTTAACTAGACTCAAGGAGCACAATCAAATTATCCGGCCATTCAAATTAAATGCATCTAGTAGTACTGTCGGCTAAAAAAGTGGTATATCATTTTTTATGACAGTTCCTATGTTATTAGAACATGACGACGGCTAGTATTCAAAGTCGTTCCTTCTGAGTTTCCTCTAGAGCATCTCACGTGAGCGCAAACTTGGATCTCACTGAGTAATCTTATGCATCTTGTATTCAGAGTAGATTTTGAAAGTTTTCTCGGCTAAGCTTGATATTTGTGCGCTAAGTAATAGATTGATGTCAATAATCTACAAAATCATACTACGACTGACAATCATTTATCCATTGTCAGTTCTCCAATCCTTTTCTTCGGTTATCAATCTAAAATCAAGAAAATAAAACAATAAACTGTAGCGGCAGCGCTACACCACAGATCAAGAAGATATTTGAAGTCTCCTTGCCACAGAAAAGCGTCTGTGGTCCAGTTGGTCGGATACTTGACTTGTAACCGGGAGGTCCCGGGTTCGAGTCCGGCTACTGGACGTGTACCTACCAATGGGCTCTTTTTCAGAGCCTATGTTCGCAACGAAACGCTTGTACGGTGAAGGACAACATCGTGATGAAACCCGCACACCGCAAGGTGTGTGAGCCCTATAACGGCGATGGGCTCACCCCCTGTCACGTTGGGTTGAATACGCTAGGTGAACCGTAGGCATTTGCTTTAGCAAGTGACTCTGCCTACTCCGCTTTGGGATTAAAAGGCGTGAAGTGTATATTTTTTAAGTGTATATATATTGCCACAGATCAAACTATCGTCAAAACGCTTAGATAGCCCAGAGAATCCGATTTGAAGGCTCAAATCTCAGCTCAGACATGACCCATTCTCACGAGACTGTTTCTCAACTGTGAATACAAATTCTTTACTGACACTGGGATTACAATGCATTTTGACAATTCTGAGACTTAGACCGACTACTTCTTACGACTCTGAATACCAGCCTAAGGCCCGAATTCTCAAACAATAATCAGTAGTCAATTCTCGTATTTTTGCTCGATCACGATTACGTTTTGGTTTAGCTTACGCTCGAGTTTAGTCGAGTTCAAAAATTACTAAAATACCGTTTGTTTGAGAAGAGTAATTTTAGTTTTGTTTGTTTACGAGAATACGCTTTGACGATTCCGAGCCGTTTGACGAAATTCTAAACTACTATTGAAATTCGATAGTAACACGAGAACGATAGTAACAAGAGAGTTTGGACTAAGTTGACTTTTTTTAGTATCGACGAAAATACGAGAATTACACTACAGTACTCAATTATCACATGGGCATAGTTTGTCTCTTTTACACAAATATGATTGGACGGAGACAGAATAAGGGTCTAAGGAAAAGACGTGATGACTCAAAATGATAAATCATTTTATATTCATTATTTTGCAAATGTTCGGCTAATTTGTGCATTTGAGTTTAGGTGTTACCATATAGTTACAAGAAATGTTACCCAATTAGTATTTAAGTAAGTTATTATTTTAAGAATTCATGTATTTCTAGGGATACTCTTTTTTTTTCAATAAATATTTGAAAAAATGCTTAGCACTTTTTTGTTTGATATTACCCGAAAGGTGCGTAAAGGACTCTGGTGACGGGGCATAATGTAACAATGACGCCAAGAGTACTATCGTTGGGAGAGAGCTACTCTGAGTATCTGTACTCACCCCAAACTTTCTATTGACCCGTATTCTCGGAAACTCTCCTCAAGTACACCTCTGTAAAGTTTGCTTATACTCAAGCGACAAATGAGTACAGGGGCCTGAGTTAAAAAGAGGAAACCTTTGTTTGTTTGGTTGTAATGAATAGGCTCAAAAACTACTGGACCGTTTTTAAAAAATCCTTCACCATTCGAAAGCTACATTATCCACATGTAACATAGGTTATATTTTACCGCGAAATTCCTACGGGAATTAAAAAAAAAGCGCGAGTAACCCCGCGCGGTACAGCTAGAATTACTTATAGATGAAGCACAAAATGGAAATTCCACTTTCACACACGCAAATAACCCCCAAGGGACCTCGCTTATTGTACACTAGCGTCAGTGATCCTAAGAGAGAACCCGTTTTACTTTCTAACGTCACGCGCTGCATATTAATATAATCTTGTGTGCAATTGTGCATAAGGAGGGACCGGGGACCTAAATATACCGAGTGTAAAAGGACCCCGAGAAATAATAATCTTAATATACAGGGTGGCTTATTCAAATCGGTCAGTATGGGAAAGTATGAAACTATACGACATAAGAAGTTCTGATCATAACACAAGAAAAACTGCATATTTTCATTAAACAAAAAGTTCTAATATAATATTAAAAAAACAGTGGTCACTTCCAACACCTACTAAAATAAATGAAAGTATGTGAAAACAATACATTGTATTAATTTTAGACATTATGTTTCGTAGAAACATTAATTACTTCTTAAGACCTATGGAATCGATCTCTAAATAGAAATAGTGTCAGTTTTTTTTCTCAAAACAACCAGGTTCGATTCCCGTGCTCTGTACAGGTTATTTTTTTAATGTATGAATGCAGTTTTTCTTTTAATCAAAATTGGTGACATGGTTCCTAAGAACAAGTCGTCATATGTGTTATAGTTTCAAACTTTCCCATACTGACCGATTTGAATGAGCCACCCTGTATATCAAAATCCAGTGTCATGATGTTTGTTCCCAATTAACTCTTCACCAAGGCTACCGATATTCACAAAAGTTGGCATTTATATGTAGTTTCGTCCAATTTGAGAGATAGGATAGTATATATTTCGTGACATCCACTGTTGGTCACAGGCCACCCTGCAGGTTATACTAATTTTATATTCATATTAATAGTTAAGACAGGACAACGTCTGTCGAGTAGACTAGTAAATAACAAATATTTTACAACAACACACACATTGCCTTCGTCCCATGTTAAATAGTTAAAGCACTTGTGTTATGGAATTCAGAAAACGAAATATATCCCAATTTACTCATCACCTAAATACCTGTCAGCGGTGGGAATCGAACCCACGGCCCTATGGAGCAAAGGCAGACATGCTGACCACTACACCAACGGGCCCGTCAAAAGTATATTAAGACAATTTAAATAAAACATTAGCTAAACTTAGCCGGATGGTGTTAGCGAATAGAATACATGTGTCACCACCCCAGCCCAACATTTACCGTCGTGGTGATCGTAAGAGGCGACCAAGGGAGCTCTCCAGAGGACAGCAGCGTGTGTTAAACCACAACACCACTGCCATCGCCAGACGTGGCGATTATTGGCATTTCCTCTCCAAATGATTATGGCAATCATTGGGGAAGCAGCGTGGCATGAAGTGAAATAGGCTATTCCTGTGTGCAGTGGAAAATAATTTCACAAGGTTTAATTTTTCCCACGTCGTTTTCTTCGTAACGCGTTTATATATACACACATCAAGTGTCTAGGGATCAAGGGCATTTTTAGCTCTAAAAAAATATAATTTATTTAAATCAAATCTAACCTTCTGGATTGGTCTCCTACCTAATTCCCCATGCCTGTATCAATGACTTATCACCACTAATAAATTATGAATGAATTCAGTTTTTGTAAAATATATTCTTGATTGCAATCTTCTAAAATGTACTTGATCTTCTTCTTCTTCTTTTTCTTGGCTCTTATGTTCAGCTTTAAAGCCGACAATTCTGCCACAAACAATGTAGTTCTCTTCGTGTTCAAGTTATAGTATAGTCAAAGTGATTCGTCAATAGTCATGTCAAAAACACATTAAAATGTGAGGGTGGACCATCACATTTCAATGCTGCGTGGAACATTACACGGGAATAACAAATTGATCAAATAGGAGTCCTCTCCTTTACTTCTCACTCTCACTACATTATTTTTCATCACCAGCACATTTATATTTATTACACTAAATCCACCACATTAACACAATAATTGCAGCGAAAAATTATTTAGAAAATGAGAAATAAAGAACGCCATTTGCATCGCATCGCTTCCCGTCACAAAGTCAATGTACTTGATCCCTAGACACTTGATGTGTGTTGTTGCAATCAATATATTGTAGAGACAGTGACAATATTATTTGACAGTAATTATTAAAAACAACTTGATACATCCACGTGTTACTGAAAGAACAGAAAATTAATGTTAACACATTGGCGGACAGTAAAATAGACACAATAGATGTTTTATTGTTATGACGCCTGTAGGCGTTTACTGTCCGGGAAAAAGTAGTATTTGGCCCACTCAAGTAAAAGTCAAATATTTAGTATCAAATCAAATCCACCGACAAATGAGCTATATATTACCTCCTATCCCACTTCAAGTTAAGTCGCAGAACTCGCAGATCTTTTTTTTCTCCGGGCCGAAATGCATTATTTTTTCATTGATATTTATTTAACAAGTATGCCTATTTTATGAGTGGCTTATTTGCTTTGGAGTGAACAGGAAAATAAAATTTATTCTTTTTGGAAAGACCTTTTTGTGTTGTTTATGGAAGCCCCGATGGCTAGACCACCATGAAATAGGTCCATGGGTCCTGTGTTTGTCAATACCTATTACATTATATATACCTATCATATTGCGAACTGTACAGCTCAGCTTGTACACGACTGTACTGGGGCGAGCTAGCTAAGCCGCACGTCGTCACTGTAAACTGAGCTACACTACGTAAGAGCGCACACGCGACGTCAGCTCAGCTCACACTGCGAACTGTACAGCTCAGCTTGTTCACGACTGTACTGGGGCGAGCTAGCTAAGCCGCACGTCGTCACAGTAAACTGAGCTACACTAAGTAAGAGCGCACACGCGACGCCAGCTCAGCTCACACTGCGAACTGTACAGCTCAGCTTGTACACGACTGTACTGGGGCGAGCTAGCTAACCGCACGTCGTCACAGTAAACTGAGCTACACTACGTAAGAGCGCACACGCGACGTCAGCTCAGCTCACACTGCGAACTGTACAGCTCAGCTTGTACACGACTGTACTGGGTCGACCTAGCTAAGCCGCACGTCGTCACAGTAAACCGAGCTACACTACGTAAGAGCGCACACGCGACGCCAGCTCAGCTCACATTGCGAACTGTACAGCTCAGCTTGTACACGACTGTACCTATATACCTACATAGTTTTCTATTTATTCAACAATACGACGTTAGCTCGCTAGAGGACTGTGTATAAACAAACTTTAACTTTCCATTGTGACGCGAGAGACGGTCAGGACGTCGCGTCCTATCGATAATGGTTGAACAGTAGTGTTGGGAATCGAATGCATTCCTTGTCGATAAACATAATATTATAAACAAAAATAATCATACTGCAGTGTGATACTTTTTATAACACTTACCCTTCACGCCTTTAATCCCAAAGAGGAGTAGGCAGAGGCACTTTTTATAACGTATTAACTATAATAAGATAAGTGCATAATTACTACTACTATTTAAACTTCGCTACTATCTACAGCATAAAATTTTGCTCAAGTCAGTTCTGTTATAGTAAATCTTTTTTCCTAATTAACAAAAGAGGATCCCAAACTAATGCTGTCACAGGGACCTAAGTCAAAGGTAGACGTGTCGAGCTACTTACACCAAACATCAATACATAATAAAAAAAAGTCAACTCCCGCTGTTTGTCCTTATGTATTCCTACATCTTTAAGATTACGCTACGGTATGATGTAGCTGCGGTTTCCTATATTGTAGTATATAGTGATTTAAGAGGTAGAGTTTTATGTATAATACATACCTACATATAATAGCACGGAAACATTTTTAATAATTTATATTCAAAGAACACCGTTTGCCGGGTCAGCTAATACCTAATTTTATAATACGTTTAGATAATTCGACTATCGATAAAAAGAAACAGTAATGTTCTATCAACATCGCACAACACTAATTCGTAAGCACGATGTCCAGTGAAATACCATCGCGCACGTGACCCGCAGGCGAAAGTCCCAGGCCTATGACTCTGTACAACTCGTCAAGACAATCATAAAAAACTCGACCTTACACCTGCATAGCGAAAGGCTTAAAGTCCCGTGACGGTTTTCACTCGGGCTGCACTTTTCTTCGGGACAATTTCACGTTAACAATTCGTGTGTTATCTTGAGCCGCGTTTATTAGACCGTTGTTCGGATAGAAGGCTCCTTTTATGTGTTTTTTGTTGGCGTGTTTTTTAATACTTGCAATTTCCCCTCATGAATGCAACAACCCACATGTTGCTTGAGGAAGTAGAAGGAAGTCAGATCTGTAGTGCGATTCTCGTTTCAAGTTCTCGGGTACCTTCAGTAGGTATCGGGAGCGCATATCGCTCTCTCTCTATCATCTCGCGTCGCTTAGAGCGGGAGAGCTAGATGAGAGCGCCCACTGAGCTGGAGGTACACACGTACCCTCAGCGAGTTGGTCGGAGCGCATATCGCTCTCTCTATCATCTCGCGTCGCTGAGAGCGGGAGAGCTAGATGAGAGCGCGGACTGAGCTGGAGGTACACACGTATCTTCAGGGAGTTGGTCGGAGCGTATAGCCCTCTCTATCATCTCGCGTCGCTGAGAGCGGGAGAGCTAGATGAGAGTGCGGACTGAGCTGGAGGTACACACGTACCTTCAGCGAGTTGGTCGGAGCGCATATCGCTCTCTCTATCATATCGAATCGTTAAGAGCGGGAAAGATACAACGTGGATTCAGCTGGAGGTACGCAAATACAATCATTTCAAGAATTGCACTGTTGGAAGGTTATAAACCTCTAAATTGCGAAGAATGTTTACGTTCCAGTAGTCTTATCGTTTAAAATTGGACAGGAAGGATTTCTGTGACAAAACGTCTTTTACTTTAAAATAGGTACTGTACCCTACACTCATGAATAAAATTCCAAGTCATATAGTCAATAAATTGTGTAATTCTGAAAGTAGTAATCTATAATATAAAGATGAATCGCAAAATATGTTGGTAAGCGCATAACTCCAGAACGGCTATTCCAATTTGACTAATTCTTTTTTTGTGGTGCTTATTAATGACGACAATTCAGGGTAATGAAAAAAAAATACTTTAGCCTCCAAAAAAAAATGTCATCCTTGTCATCTAGTGGCAAAAAAAGGGCTATTTTGTATGGGGACGAAAAAATTTTTGAGACTCATTCTGTAATTCCTACACGATGTCTATTTACCTGTGTATATGTCTTGCTCAAAATGTATATTCTAGATCAGTCAGTTGATTACTTACAGAATTAATTATTTTAACCTTATACTTAATGCACGCCATGCTTACATGTTTAGGGATATAGTTTAACATGCTTTCTTTTTTTAACGTTTGATTAATAATAATTAGCTATAAGCCCGTTATGTAAGCTTAAATAAATAAAATAAATGACGGAACCGTTGGTGTGGTGGTCAGCATGTCGTGGGTTCGATTTCCACCGCTGACAGGTACTTTACCTTAGGTGATGAGCTTTTAAGCACTTGTTGGATGTGTCTGGGTGTTTTATTTATATAAGTACATATTTAAATGAAAAGTAAATATATCTCGTTGTCTGATTTTCATAACACAAGTGCTTTAGCTACTTAACACATTAACGCCCAGAAGAATAGTAAATCTTTAATTGATTTTGACTTTTATTACAAAGTAATAGAGTTTAAAATAACTTGTCAATCTTCAAGTACAGTGGGTTCTAATGACTTAACATGGGATGAAGGCAATGTGTTTGTTGATGTAAAATACTTATTAATTTATTTATTTATTTATTACATTAACAACCGGGCAAAATGACCGAGCTACTGAGACTTAGCGATAGAAAAAAAAAACTATTTACGTTATGACGAAAGCATCGGCGTTCCCAATATTCCGTTAGTTAAGGCTATACCCGTAAAGAAATACATACTTTATATTGATATCAAGTATTCATTCCGATGTACGGTACATCGCCAGGGAACATTGAGCCTTACGCACCAGCGATACACGCAAGTAATAAAGGTCAGGTTCCAATGAATTAATGGAACGAATCACGCCGTCCAGTTTTAGAAGAAAATTTCACCACGTAAAGTTTGAACTTGTGGTGATTTTTTTATTGAAAAAAATAATAATATTCTGTTTGTGTTCTTTGTGTAATAGGCTTTCTAGCCAAATCTGCTCTATCATCATAAGCTATGAGACTCAAATTAATGACATTAAAAATTAAGGGATTTTTTAACTAGCAACTTTACCATATATTTACTTTACTTTAGAGTGTCTGTGGTTTAATTGGTCGGATACTTAACTTGAGATCGGCAGGTCGCGGGTTCGAGTCCGCCTACTGGACGTGTATCAATGGGACTCCTTTTCAGAGCTAATGTACACAACGCAGCGCTCATACGGTGAAGGAGAACATAACTCGCACACCACAAGGTGTGTAAACCAGTGGCGTGCACACCATATAGGCAAAAAGACACTGCCTAACTTAGTATTTTGGCTCCCCGACCTAATAATAGAGTTATTGCTTAGGTCCTTTTGGGACTCACGACATAGGCTAACGAAGGTCCTGTGTTCTATGGGTGAGTAGATATGTAGGTACCTGTGTTTCGTAAAGACAAGATACCTATACATAGGTGTCAATCCGTAAGGATTACTGCCTACCTTGTCGTAAAAGCCAGTGCACGCCACTGGTGTAAACCCTAAAACGGCGATAGGATTGCCCACCGTCACGTTGGATTAAATACGCTTGGTGAAACGTGGGCATTTGCTTAGCAAGTGTCTCTGCTTTGGGATTTAAAGGCGTGAAGTGTGTATTATACCTTGTATCAATAACACATCACAGAAAGTGTCTCAAAACTGACGAATCACTTTCTTGACCGACTTAATGCGATTTTTTTCCTGTTTGTACCACAGGGGTCATATACAGTCATATACTACAGATCTCCATTTCTCACAGTCCTGACGTAACCCTTACGTCTCATCGAAAATTTTTTCAGACACAATCCCTGGCTTCGGGTACTTTACTCGTCAAGACTTCACCGATTTGGTCGATGTTTGTGCTTTTGTGCCGACCTCTACATCATATCACTCATTTGCTACAACAACGCGACGTCTCAAAATGTAACACTGTTGAAATAACAATCTTATTACTATTACTAAGGATTCTTTTCACAATAACAAAATATCGTGAAATATCGCGTTGTTGCAACAAATGAGTGATAAGTGGTCCAGAATCTACCTGCAACTCTCAACCTCTCATTATGCATCACATATTACCACGACAATTTATTTAAAATTTGTTTTTTAATCTGTCACAGACCTACGACGCCGTGACGCATCGAAACATCCTTCAATAGTTTATCAAAGTAGATAAAACATCAGCTTTTATGTTGTACCATGACTACGTCGATTTCATAGAAACGAGATAAAAAAAAGTCAAACATAAAATTGTCTCAAGTCCACAGTCTCAGTGGCGTCACCGTGAAAAGAAATGTTTCGCCGTCCCTCTCTAATATTCGCCGCCAACGCGCGCTATCTCTCTCCATCTCTCATTTCACCGTTTGCCTGTTTAGCAAGTCGTCACTAACTGCCGACCGAGTTCTTAAAGGCGGGAAAAAGTCGCAATAACTTTCCACTTTCTACTCATAGCTAATAAAGATCATTTTCCATTAGCATGAAACGAAGCTATAGGACTTTTTCGTAGCGCGCGTCGAGTTTGTAAGATATGTGTTTCTTTATTTTACAACATTAAGTTGGTCACTCGGCTAGTGGGCTCCGCAACGTGTCATAGTGAGCACGCTTATGCCGAGCCCCTTCGTAAAAAAAAAAAACAGATATCGCGTGAACTAAAATGCGTAAACTCCTTGGTTCAGTTAAAAGCGGCCAGTAGAAAAAAAATATATTAACAAAAAAAAAATAATAACACAAATCTTTTCGAACGTCGAACATGCGATCTCGGTAGCAAGGAGTTCGAACTTCGAAGGACAGAAGAAGAAAACGAAAAGAAAAAAAAGTGCACAGCAAACTTTTCCGCTTTTCCGCGATCTTTTCGGCTGTCAAAATGACAGCGTCAAAGTGGTTCAAATTTGGAAGATCGAGTTCTCTTAGTGATGTGAAACATTTTACGTTAGTTCTTGTGTTATTATCGATATTGGACAATATAGTCTTATGCAATGGAATGCAAAGAGGTGAGTACAATTATGTTTATACTTAATTTTAGATTATAGTTTATCGTTCTGAAGTTTTGCGGCATCTTAAACAAATATTACAAAAAATAATCGTGTTAAAAACAAAGAATATACTGCGTTTTTTAAGTAGAAAAAAGCTAAAAAAACTCTCACTTTTTTGTGAACGAAGTAGGTACATGAATATTTTCAATTCAATTTTAGTTTAGCCATAAAATCTAAAAAAAAATACATGAATTCCAATTTATTATTAGTGAATCAAAACAATTTTTATCTAGGTCGTATTAGATATTTTTATACCTAATTAGAAAAAGAGTGACTTTAATCGAGTGTTATAATATACATGGATTATAATTAATTAAACTAATTATGCTTGACTTGTTTAAAAAAAAACATTTCTCCTATTTTCCAAAAAGGAAGAAATAATGAATTTCCACCAGATTTTGGTATTATGAAAAAGTTCACACCATCTTCGAATTATTATAGTGCTGATTTTTAGCTCTTCATAAAAGCTAAATCTAATATATAAAATTTCCATGTCACAATGTTCGTTACCGTACTCCTCCGAAACGGCTTTACCGATTATTCCCAGTTATACCAGGTATAGTAATTTTATATGCGTATTCAGTAGGTCTGAAAATCTGCTACTATCTATTTTTATGCATCTATCAGTTGTATTTCTCCCAATATACGGGGTACAAAGGAAACTTATTGTGGCAAAAAAACTGTTTGCCGGGATATCTAGTTACTTATAATATAATACAATATTTCTTTGGTGATTTCCCTAAAAAGACATACATTATGAGGTAAATATTCCTTCTGTAAATAAATTGTAAGTAATATTTTCCGCAATTATGTTACAAGTTTAATCACAAGCCTATATTTTGTCCACTCACAGACATAAGCCTCTCTAATAGACGACAAAATTAATACTTATTTCCAAATTAAACTTTCGAAAAATAAAAAATAAATTTCACGTTTTTTAATCTCAAAGCAGGTAGGCAGAGGCACATGCAAAGCAAATGCCCAACGTTCACCAAGCTTTTTTAACATATAAAATAATCTCTACATAAAAGAGAGACAGCGTCATTTGGGCATATGGAAAGAATGGATGAAAGTCGATTGACGAAAGAGATTTATATGGGTGATGTGCAGGGCCGGGTGAGTAGAGGTCGCCCCAGAAGGACATATACAGACCAGATTGGTGATGTCCTAGCCGAAGGTGGCGTGAAAAGTACTCGAAACCGGAGGTCATGTATGAAAAGATATATGAATGTAGATGAAGCGAAAGGGGTATGTCAGGACCGTGACAAATGGAGGATCTGTAGTCTCCGCCTACCCCTCTAGGAGACAGGCGTGAAGTGTATGTATGTATGTATAAAAGAGACAATCGAAAAGCTCTACATTCTACAACACCACGGTTATGTGCTCAAAAATAATGCCATTTTGTTGGCGAATAATTTCACCGTTTCTCACACGTTTATAACGTATGTAGGTAGGTGCAGGCAGGCAGTAAGTGTGTCGCGTTGTCGAAAAATTACGCTCGTGACACCGTATTAAATTTCCCTACTTTTGACATGTACCTAATTTCACAGTTGGCCAAGCGCTCTACCACCTTAGATGTACACACATCAAAAGTGTCTAGGGATCAAGAACATTTTTAGCTCTATAATAAATCTAATTTATTTAAATCGAATCTAATATTCTGGAGTGGTCTCCTACCTAATTAGCAGAGATATTTTAGGTTCATTGTTCACTTGTCACAGTATAACAACTCTACCTTATTGATGTTTTAGTGACACGGGAAGTGTCGTCAACACAGACCACCTTCACTCCTGTATTCCTCCCTTGCTTGGTTTGTTCTAGATGCTTCGTTGATCCTTGTATTGTTATAATATGGAGCATTATACATTGAAACGAGACTAGATTAACTTCAATTGGTCGGCAAGCGTTGTAGCCACGCGCCAGAGTGCCTTGTCTCACTTTTTAGACATCTTGACACTGGTGACAGTCACATACAGTCTGTCAAGAGCCTGGTCTACCACTCTAAGGTATGTCATTAGACATGAAGGTTCATTGTTCACTTGTCACAGTATAACAACTCTACCTTATTGATGTTTCAGTGACACGGGAAGTGTCGTCAACACAGACCACTTTCACTCCTGTATTCCTCCCTTGCTTGGTTTGTTATAGATGCTTCGTTGATCCTTGTATTGTTATAATATTGAGCATTATACATTGAAACGAGACTAGATTGACTTCAATTGGTCGGCAAGCGTTGTAGCCACGCGCCAGAGCGCCTTGTCTCACTGTATAGACATCTTGACACTGGTGACAGTCACATACAGTCTGTCAAGAGCCTGGTCTACCACTCTAAGGGATGTCATTAGACATGAAGGTTCATTGTTCACTTGTCACAATATAACAACTCTACCTTATTGGTGTTTTAGTGACACGGGAAGTGTCGACAACACAGATGACACTTTCTTAAGTTGGCGTGAATTTGTGCACAAAACTTGAAACATGAGGATATAGCTCAATTTTAATCAGCGAGAGATTTCAAACGTGTTTTTTTTTCGTTTGAAACACACACTCGCACACGTGCAAATATGTATGTGTTGTATGAAAGCTCTTTATTACTTGAGAAAGTGTGAAAACATATGATAAAAAGATTATAGATTATAGTTCAGTCGAAGAAAGGCGGAGCGTAAGAATTACGGTATTTTAAAGAGACTTCTGTCTTCTATCGGGTGCATTTCGGTGAGTGTGCTACGGAGTTGCACAACCTAATACCCCCATCGCGTTTTTACAATAGGACAACCAGGAGAACGGCAAAACGTCATCCATACCAGGTGGAATTGCCATTTACGCGAACCAAACGGTTTGCGTCCACTTTCATAGTGCGTACCTACCGCCAGGATGTGGAACGACTTGCCGGAGTCTGTGTTTCCTGCGCAGTATAGTTTGAAGGTCTTCAAGTCGCGGGTGAATAGGTACCTGCTGGACAAGTGTGCTCCATCGTAGACCACATCGCT
>SJJU01003639.1:0-27338 GCA_012932125.1 Conopomorpha cramerella
TTACGTTGAGCTTTGTGTATCTTACAAATAGCAATTCCGCCATTATTAGTAAGACACTAACCCCCTTACCAATAAACGCGTTGTGATTTACACAACGGTTATTACAGGTCTACTTGAATTGGTTATTCCGTATTTGACATACAACTGACAATTTAAGTTGAGCTTTGTGTATCTTTGACATAGCAATTGCGCCATTATTAGTAAGGCCCTAATTGTTTAATGACACTACCGTGAAAACCTTACGCTTATACTTTCTTATTTGACAAAATCGTTCGGCAGTACAAGTTCCGACGGTTCATCAAGGGTATTTAACCCAACGTGACAGGGCCCATCAACGTTATAAGGTTTATAACGATGTTCTTCTTTACCGTACGAGTGTTGCTTTGCGTACATAAGCTCTGAAAAAGAGTCCTATTGGTACTCATTCAGTAGCCGCACACGATTTTTATAACATTGAAATTTTTGTATATTATCTAAGTCAACGATTTTAGTTTAGAGCTTAGTTTACATTATTGACAATTTCCAATATTAAATTGACATGCATCGCATTAAATAATATTATACACAGTGAAATCTACATTATAAGAAATAATGTTATGGAAATTGAATTTCTCAATAATATAAAATTGTGTTACTAGGAATGATTGTAATTAAACTACTCATTAATATGTGTACGCTGTGTACACAATATGGAAACCTGTAATTGGCTTTCTGTTGTGCGTCATTTCAATACAGTTTAATTGTAAATAACCGTATACATTATTATTTTTTATTCATCACTATTATCTACCGTAACTTTGATCCATAGAGGTAACTTTAATTTAATGCAGAAAGATTTGTTCTTTGCTTAATTTAGAGCAGAGTTCTACCTTTTAATCTATTACACACATAATTATTTAGGTAGGTACGATTTATTGACTTTATTTTTTTAAATCAAAGTTTTCCCGTTGTGTTTTTTTTTATAAGCATGTTAACAAGAACATTATAATTGCGTGGTTTAAGAAAAAGCCCCAAAGGAAGTGGACCTGGCAAAGCCCCGATACTATGACCAAAAATGAGATCGATTTCATCATGACGAACAAAAAGCACATATTCAGAGACGTCTCTGTGATCAACAGGTTTAATACCGGTAGCGATCACCGACTAGTCAGAGGCTCTCTGAATATCAACCTTAAGGCTGAACGTGTCCGTCTGATGAAAGCCAGGCTCCAACCAACCATGCTCCAAACTATAATGGGATCCGAAGCTTTCCAGCTAAGTTTGGAGAACCGATTCGTTGCCGTGGAAACCACAGCAGACGTGAACAAGAACCTCGAAAATGTGACTCGGGTCCTCAGGGAAGAGGGTACGAGATTTTGTGAAATGCAGCGTAAGGGCAGGAAGTCAAAGCTTTCCGGGGAGACTTTACGGCTGATGAAGGAACGACGTGAGAATCCACCCGTCACTTCGACCGCAAGGCGGGCTCTAAACCAGGAGATTAGTAAGCACGTGCGGCGCGACCTCCGATGCTACAATACTCTTTCAATAGAAAGAGCGATTGAGCAGAATCGGGGGTCAAAAGTGTTCGTACAATCTCTTGGAAGAAGCCACCTTGCGAAGTTGACCACAGCAAGTGGAGAAGTCGTCACTTCGAAGCCGTCGGTCCTTTCGGAGGTTGAAGACTTCTATGGCCAGTTATACGCATCGCATGCATCTCGCCCTGATCCCGAAAATGGGGACTCTAGAGCCACATTGACACGCCACTCCACCGAAGACCTGCCAGAAGTCAGTACTGGCGAAATTGAGATCGCTCTTAGACAGCTCAAAAACGGAAAAGCTCCAGGAGAGGATGGCGTTACAACAGAACTATTAAAGGCTGGAGGTAAACCGATATTGAGGGAGCTCCAAAAGCTTTTTAACGCTGTCCTCTTCGAAGGAAGAACTCCGGAGGCGTGGAGTAGAAGTGTGGTCGTCCTGTTCTTCAAAAAGGGAGACAAAACCCTGTTGAAAAACTATCGACCCATTTCTCTTCTAAGCCACGTCTACAAGCTGTTCTCAAGAGTGATCACAAACCGTCTTGCGCGAAGACTCGACGAATTTCAACCTCCGGAGCAGGCTGGATTTCGGAGCGGTTATGGCACCATAGACCACATTCCACACAGTGCGGCAGATCATAGAAAAAACTGAAGAATATAATCTGCCCCTGTGTCTAGCATTCGTGGACTATGAGAAGGCCTTTGACTCGGTTGAGATCTGGTCCGTTCTGGAGTCTCTGCAGCGTTGCCAAGTTGACTGGCGATACATCCAAGTGATAAGATGCCTCTACGAGGCTGCCACCATGTCCGTCCAAGTACAAAATCAGCAGACACGTCCCATACCATTGCATCGAGGAGTGAGACAAGGGGATGTTATTTTCCCGAAATTGTTCACAAATGCAATGGAGGATATGTTCAAGACGCTGCATTGGAAAGGACGTGGCATCAACATCAATGGCGAAAACATCTCTCACTTGCGATTTGCAGACGACATCGTCATCATGGCAGAAACGCTGCAGGACCTTCAACTGATGCTGAATGACCTAGCTGATTCTTCTCTACGGATCGGCCTACGGATGAACTTGGAAAAAACCAAGGTCATGTTCAATGAACATGTTCTACCGGAACCGATTTCAGTACAAGGCACCGTTCTCGAAGTTGTTAAAAAATACGTATACCTTGGGCAGACATTGCAGTTGGGTAGAAACAACTTCAAGGACGAGGTAAACAGAAGAATTCAGCTGGGTTGGGCAGCATTTGGGAAGTTACGTCGAGTATTAACATCAGCGATCCCAAAGTGCCTGAAGACAAAAGTCTTCAATCAGTGTGTCCTACCTGTAATGACATACGGAGCTGAGACGTGGACACTGACGGCACGGCTGGCCCACAAGCTCAAAGTCGTACAGCGTGCTATGGAAAGGGCTATGCTCGGCGTTTCTCTGAAGGATCGAATCAGAAATGAAGTGATCCGACAGAGAACCAAAGTCATCGGACATAGCTCATCGTTTTAGCAAGCTGAAGTGGCAGTGGGCCGGCCATATTTGCCGTAGAACCGATGACCGTTGGGGAAAACGAGTTCTCGAGTGGAGACCGCGTCTCGGCATACGGAGTGTAGGACGCCCTCAGGCAAGGTGGACTGATGATATACGCAAGATGGCTGCCAGAAACTGGATGCGAGAAGCCGAAAACAGATCACAGTGGCGTGCAATTGGAGAGGCCTATGTCCAGCAGTGGACGAGTATGGGCTGATGATGACTGACACTACGTCTCACCTGTAGTGGTAGTTGCCGTCTCCGTTATTGACGTTCTCGTATCTCAGGATAGGTATCTGCGGCCCGTGGTTGTAGGAGTTGTACCCTCCAGCACCGCTATTGTAGGCGCTCGCACTTCCCTGATGAGCGTGCTGACCGAAGCCGCTGCCAGACGCACTGGCCGCCGCGATGCTGGCGAGAACAATCTGTGGCCAAGAAACACTGGCAGATAAAAAAAAATAAGCAGAAAAAAAATAATAACGTTCGAATTTTGAATGTATATTGACAATTGATTTAAAAATAAGATCACAACAATTACCGTAAAGAAAACCATGTTGATTTTAGAACGCTTAGTACTGGTCCAATTGAAGATGAACTTTGGAATGATTTCAGTGTGGTCGATATCATTTTTATATTGCTCTAGTTGGTCCTTGACCTTGAGTCTGAGATTCCCCGAACTGATGTTCAACCTCCCGTCGTTGCAGACAATGTCTCACGGTGCATTTGATGGACTGTTGATAACTGATAGGGCAAAAGGTCGTCAATTGTTGATTTGGCATGCATATTTCAAGGTTGTAAGCAAAGTTGGGCATAAATCACTTTCTTTTATTGCACTTTTGTGGACGCTTAAATTATTATAGTTGTTAAGCATACTTATCTTGTATTGTAATCGTAATCGTTAGTCGAAGGAGAAAATGCACTGACCATGTTTAGTATCATTAATCACGTAATTTTGTAATTTGGTTTACATTCCTTTTAATCCAAATGCATGAGAGTCTGCAAATGCAGTAATATAGACAGAGTCTATTTCATAAGGATGTGTCCTATCGTGGCTTAGGTGAAGGAAAACATAGTGAGGAAAATCGCTTACTAGTATGTGATCTACTTAACTACTACAATGGGCAGATATCACATTCAGATAATTACTGCGGTTACAGTGTTCTCTTTTTCTGGCATGTGAATCTCCACGATGTTTTTTCTTTAGCTTCAGAGCGTAAGATTAGAAACAGAGACACTTTGATCCAATCTTACAGCGAAGCTCGAATACACAACTTACCGATTACAAGTCGAGTGCTCCTACAATTTGGCTAGTACGGCTTTAACTAAATACCAAATATTATTATACTGCAGTATATGTCTATGTCTTTTTTCTGCTAAATGTATTTGGATCTGAATAATTCTGAAAGATTTTAGTGCAGAATTGTCATATCACCGAATAGTACCTAATAAATATTTTTACGAAATCTTTGCCTTCTTGCTAAATTAACGTAATAAAAACTTTATGGTTTTTAAATCTGTATTGATATACCTACTATAGAAACAGTAATTATTGGCCTCCTAAGTAGAAGTAATTTATTACTAGAAATAATTAATTTCTGTAGTTACATAACCTGGACCGGACTATCTGTAAGGTAGAAATACCACAAGCATTACTAGATATTGACATTTTATTAACGCAAATAGTTTCTTACAAGCATAGGTGGTATTATTTTATCCTATCCGTTGCGTGAAACAAACCATCATCAGCCACATGACGTCCGCTGCCGGACTAGGGCCTCCCCCAATGATTTCCATGATCACTTGGGTGGAAATGCCAATAATCGCCACGATTGGCAGGTGGGTTGGCGATCGTAGTGGTGTTGTGGTTTATATAACAGAGAGAACTTCTGCCCGGGAGTTCCCTCGAGAGGGCTGGGGTTGTGACACCACAAGGCTAAACAAATACTTCAAGAATCGCGCAAGGGATAGGATAAGAAAACAGGATGCAGTTTGATTTTCATTCCAATACCAACAAATTTTATGTAACGGGTTCTATCGTTGTCATAGCAAAACTCAAAATAGCGTAATATTTTTAAGTCTTTATTATCATCATCATCAGCCCATACTTGTCCACTTTTAAGTCTGTGAAACCCCTGTTTCCCTATAACCCCGATACGGACTAGGCAGAATGTTTGAAGCTGGAAATCATGTTACTAATCCAAATGTTTTTGATCCGTACGCCTACTAAAGATTTTAAAAACAATGAATCGAAATCAATTTGCCTCCAGACTTTAACTCATAAACATAGAGCGGGTTCACGAATGATAGCATTATGAGTGACTGAATTTTACTAGTTCATCCAGAGAAAGTTCACCCTGGGCGAGTGTTTCATCTGTTTGTTGCAGATTAAAACACTTGTGTTATGCTTTCCGACTCGCATGTTGCCCTTTTCTTGTAAAACCATACTTTACATAGGTACTTGCTAATTCTTTATTTTAGGCACTGAGTTTGTTGAATACCAAACATTCGACTTTATTGTTGGGCCCTTTAATTTATTGGAAAGTATGTTTTATTTTCCAACATACTTTGTTTAAAAAGAGTGTCTTTGTAACATATCCACTGGTGATCATCAATGATTGATCCTTCTTTATTTGACAACGGTAACATGGCGTGAAATACTAGGTACCTAAGGCATTTATGAGGTGCATATAGGGTATATACACTAGCTATTTAGTACTTGAATATATTTATTAGCCAGTGTCGTAGTTGAGATGTAAACAATTTACTGTATGAGGGCCTATAGCTAAATTGTTAGGTCACTTGACTTACTATCGGAAGCGTGTGTGTGGGAAATATTAATTAAATTTAATAAACACGATATGACTGTGTAGTATTATTTTTCCCTGTATAATAGGATTTACATAATAAATTCATCTTAACTTTTCCAAAAAACGCCCCACTGAAATGTCTCCATGAACCAGCTGCAGTTGATAGTTCATTATCACATCGTCCCTCTTTAAAAATTCTTGTCTTCGTTCTTATGGTTTAGACATTTCTTTTTATCTATCAACTAAAATATTTAAAAGACGTAACAATGATTTTTTGATACAGGACGAACAATTACACAACTGTATATGCTAGTGGGACTACGAGAAACAGTTCTCCCTCGTGGTTCCACTGATGGGACAAAATAGTGGGTCCACGAAAAAACAGGGTTCTTTTTCTTTTTATATGGTACCATTCTAAGATAGAAGTTTATTGGTAAGTAAACTAATAATGGTATCATATTGTTTTGTACGTAAAATCATGGCGGATATTTAATTACTTTTAATAATAGCTCTTGAACGTACAAGAAAAGCTGTCTAAATGGGTCGTTACTTTTCGGAAGCTATGCCAAGCTAAACGTATCGTCGGGTATTTATAAAATACGGAATTACCAGTTTCAGTAAACTTGTAACACGGTAAGAGTAGTAGTGTCAATCGGTATCTTTTTCAAAACCTAGTAGGTGTTGTTCTACCTGTCACGACTATAAATTTATTTCTAATATACTGGTGTACATACTTCAACTATGAAGGAAATTCATACAACTTTAACTGTGATGGAAGATCCGAACCACCTTGTGTGTCCATGTACTACATTGGAGTGAACCTTTGACACTCTTGGTGAAGTGGGCATTAGTGTAGCAAGATTCTTTTTGGAAATGTGTGTATTTTTTTCTGATAAAAAATGTATATAATTGCCATTTCTCTTTTGTATAGTACTTCTTTTAAACACCTTTAATTCTAAAATTTATTCACAAACTCGTCGTCCCGGCAAACGTTTGTTTTTCCATTGAAGGTGTATTAGCGTGTTCAGATTATCGCCCTATTATTCCTTTCTCGCCTTTGTATGCCGTGTATTGAAAGAAATACAGCTGCGAGGGGTATGAAAATGCACACATTTTATAAAAAATCGGTCCAGCTGTCTCGAAATAATTTGGTAACAATAACCCTGTAACGAGATTTTTATTTATTGGAAGAAACTTACAAGATTGCTGTATTATTTACAGAAAGAAACTAAAGAATTGGAATATAAAAATCATATGTATATTTCCATTCCAAATGCGTTCCTTATGCTTAGGTAATAAGTTAGTAAATCAAATTGTAAGTACATATTCTATCATTGTATCACAGTCCAGTATCCAGCAGCAGCGTTGGATGATTATGTCTTTTTCCTGAGGCTGGTGTCGAATATATCAGGCAGGTGGATCAGTATTGGTAACCTCCGGAACTGGGGTTGTAAGCTCCCTCACTGCAATCAAGAAAGATTAATATGTTAACGTTATTTGTAAAATGTTCTGGAGATAGAAAGTATCAGTTCAGCTTTAGGTCGTAGAAATAATTAATAGTTGTCCAATAGGGGTAGAGAGGGTAGGTCTAAGGAATTATTGAGGTAGGTAAGCAACTATTTTTTATTATGCCGACGGAAGTGTCAACTAGAACGCATCCATGTCTCAGTGAATTTATTTGTCTCTATTGTTAATTTATAAGGAACGTGATCTGCTGTGCCAAAGTCAAATTCATATTGATCATGAGAAGTTCGCAAATAGCGTTCATTTTGAAAAATATATCTTACGAAGACGGATTCCTCCTGTTAAACTCGATGGATCTGAGAATCGCCTCAGGAATGGGCGGCGGCGTGGGGATGTGCGAGCCGACGGGGTGGAAGCCGTTCTCGTCGGCGGTGTAGGAGAGCGACACCTGCTGGCCGTCGGGCGCGCGGTACGAGAACCCGCCCTCCGCCGTCACCGCCGCGCCCTCCGGACCCGCCGCCCTCGGGGACCCGCTCTCGTGGGCTGATATACCGTTGCCAGTCTCGTAGCTGAAAATGACATGTCATTTTTAAAATTTGTAATAATATTTTGAATGTATCATAGTAGGCTGGTGTTGAAAGAGTTTACTGTACATCCACAAGATATGTGCAGTGACCAAGTACCAGACGCGGACGAGACAAACGGGAGTTTGGTACTCGGTCCAGACATATTATCTGATCCAGAAGCGCACGCAGGCTATTTGTTCTGTGACTATTACCAAGTAAATAAAGTAAGGTTAAAAATATTTGTGATCTACACCATATCGTCAAAATGTCAGCGCAACGACAAAATAGTTTAATTAAAATTCTTGATGTGTCTAAGATTCCGTTTCTTCCAATGAAAATCACACCTGTATCGGTAGCTTCCGTCACCATTGTTCACGTTCTCGTATTTGACGATAGGAATGTTAGCGCCGCCACCGCCGCCGCTGTAAGAACCGCTGTAGGCGCCGCCCGCCGCCGCTCCGCTGAACGCCCCCGCGCTAGCCGACGCGAAGCCGCCCGCCCTAGGCGGCAGATATTGAGGCTCTAAGCGACCGCTTTGCCCACACACCAGCACGCTTGATATTAATGCTAACTGTTGGATGATAGTTAAACAATTTTTTTGTGCGCGTAAGTACAAATAGTTAGTAGGTTTAAGAAAAAATGTAAATGTTTAAGACTTAAACATTGATCATCATCATCATCAGACACATGACGTCCACTGCTGGACGAGGGCCTCCCCTAATGATTTCCATGATAATTTGAGAAGAAATGCCAATGCAAAATTTGATGAATTTTAGCAATTTCCATATTTTTCCAATGCTTCACACAAGTTGATGTCTTAGAATTAACTTTGGTCACCTAAATCGTTACTTTACTTTCACTAACGAAAATTATTAAGTAACTGGATCTACCGAATGTAATTAACATGCAAATGGTGCCAACTCTTCTGAGGATATTAAGTGTGACTTTCAACTAGAGTCAACTTTCAAGACTTACCAAAAACAGCATTGTCAACTGTTCTACTGAAATAACCCCGCGAAGTTGAGCCCACCAAAGCACAGCGCGGAATACGGTCCATCGAGGGTTGTACCCCGTTTTATATTGCAGAAATCAACCTTTCTGCGTTGCCTCACGGTGCGTGGCTATACATCCTTAGACATTTACCTGCACACTTTAAACTTTATTTTGACCTATCGCTGCTTAATGTTTTCGTACATTAATTAGCTCAAGTTATTTTGGCGATGTTAAGTGTATCGAAGTTGGTGCTGCCGTACGATAGGACCCTCAAGCGACGCCGTGATCTTTTCGAATCCGTGATACAACCATTTTCGGCTCTCCTTGTTCCTATAGTATTAATTTTCGCTAGGCGGATGGGCAGAAGCTATATTTTATGTCTGTTTTGTTATCTGATAATCGGTGTCGATTTATTGTTTGAAAATTGTTTATTGATTAAAGGGGCCTTTGAATATGTTTGGAATTCGAACATTTGGAAAAGTCATTGTGGGTTACGCCTCTGATCCTCACCAAGGGCAGACAACGGGAATAGGTGAACCCTACCCTGCTGTAGTTTTTAGGCAAAAAAATAGAGTTTGTAATTCAGTCAGCGTGGTTATTACGTGGTAATCTTGACGTGCTTTGGAGCAAGGCATAGTAATATATCAGCAAAGCATAGACAATATTGAATAGAGCTTTACAATAAAAATTTAATAGTTTTCTTTTTAATTATTATTATTATAATTAATTCAACGGTTGTACACATATTCACTTACATATTCGCATTTCTAGCCTTAGTAGATGTATATTTTCTGCTTCTGGAAGTATCGAAAAAAGTAAATAAAGTTTACTTAAATAAGGGTTACTATATACAGCACTATTTACTTATTTTCCATTGTAGCCTAGCTATAGAGGATGTAACCCAGTAGGGGCTGAAGTCTGATTGGAGAAGAAACTTCCTATCTTCATACATGGCATGGAATGTCATTAGACATTAAGATTAATTGTTTACTTGTCACAATATAACAACTCTACCTTACTGATGTTTTAGTGAAACAAAATTAGACCACAAAGAAGTAAAATAACTGTGAACGGTCTGTATACCACTTTCTTGGCCGACTGTACCTGTAATGACTGTTTTTGTGAATTTGTCGGTTTGAATCCAGCTTCATTTTAAGCGTTTACGAATGGTGGGATAACTAATCCGAAGATATACGAAACACAACATAACTTGTCACTTGAATGTCGAATACGTAATTACTAGTTTCAGTAGAGCTGTAATATTCTTTGTGTAAGTGACAGCGAGTTTATTGCTCAAGGAATTAGTATGTATCTCCTTTTCAAAACCTTCTTAGGTACTCATACGTCGAAAATTGACATCGTGAAGAAACCGGCTCACCATAAGGTAAGGTGACTGCTACAGTAATTTACCGGTTTCGGGTACTTGTACATATAAACTTTGAGCGCGAGTAAATAAGAACTATTTTCCGTTAATCGTAATGGCCGAGTTCTGCCGCTTAAAGTGCCAATAACTGTAGCATTTACCCTATGTGGGTTATAACGTGCATGGACATACCGTTGAGTTAAATATGTTTGGTAAAAAAATGTCTTACCAAATACCTCTGCCTACCTCACTTTGTAATTGAATGACTCGAGTGCATACCGATTAGACTTCTCCATTATGTCAGTTATATTATTTAGTGGAAGCCCCGCGATTTCATTTGCCCAGTTTCAGTATTCATTTCTGTTTAAAATTACCAATAACCAAGTTTTTAGAACCATAACTCCAAAAACAAAGGTTTTCTCATATAAACTTCAACACCCAGTTTTATCACCTTAAAGGATGAATTTTGTAAAACCCTTCCTTATCTCACGAAAAATCGTAATAGAAACCCCTGTGAAAAATAATAATCATAATAATCAGCCTTTCAGAGTCAAGGTCTTGGGCTGGGCGTCGACGAGTCCACTGAGTCCACTGGCTGACTCAAAGTCCTGCCTGACTTTCATTCAGCTTTCATTCAGCACTCTGACATATTTATCGCAGAATTCAAGGCCTCTTTCTGTTTGAAGAATCCAAGGCTGTTAAATTCTCCCTAAGTCCGATTTGAGCCAGGATCTACCTACAGACAGGATGATCACTTGGATTAAAATACGTAAAATTATTCCCAAATACAGGTACACACTGCTCTTAATCCTGAAGAATTTAACCGATTGAGATAGGTAGGCCTATCGCCGGTAAAGGGTTCACACACCGTTTGGCGGATCCATATCCACCTTTCACACACATTTTGGAATTGTTTCATCTAGTGCCTACGTACTTAGTACCAAGGAGTTTAAATTAATGTGCTAAATTATTAATTGTAAGTAACTTTAAAAAAGGAATCTTTTTTCAGTTCGACCGTATATGCTTTTTTAGGTTTTTTTTTTGAAAGAAGATATTTCAAATGTGGTTCCATTATAAGGATGTCACTGTTTGATGATAGCTGACCAGACAAATCAAGGGGAACATTAAAATAATGGTAGGGGCAACTAGTGTACTGGTTGAAGTCGGTTCTTTATTTTTTCATTATTATGGTTTAAAACAAGCATCTAACCCTAAAACCAACAATAGCGCAGAATATTGCGCAGTTTAAAATTTATACCAATTTTTTAGACAGTCCTTCGAGAGATGAGTAAACAAATGATTCGTCTGGGAACTTACAAACAACGTGAAGACCAATCAATCTCAAGTCGCCAGTCAACATAATACAGATCATAATCAAATGAAGTGTAAATGTCATTGTATTGTAGTTCATTGTGCCCATGACCGCAAAATCTGGTACAAAGCTGCCATCGATCATTATCGTTAACAAGCTCATCTTCGTGTCCCTTTCATGTTTCGTAAGGAATGGTGAGATGGAAGATGATGTGTTGTGTTCATGAGGCTGTGAAGTGTACGCAGCAGTGCAAGTGCACCCTCCAATTCAGCAAAGTGATACAAATAGTCTTGTTCCGATCGCAACGCGCGGCGTTTTGATGGATTCCGGCGGCGCTCCGTTTGCGAAACTGTATGCACTTAGAAAATGTCAAGGGTTGCGTTGATAAGGTTCTATCTATTGTTATTGTTCCAACTGAGTCATATGCCGATCACGCTAAATACTGAATTGTAGCCATTTGAATAGTCAGTGTTACTTGAATAATTACATTAATTTATTGTTTTAAAAAATATAGACAAATCTTTAAAAAAAAACGATATTTTTTTAAATAATTTTTATCTCCTCTTGTCATGGTATGGTACATATACCTATCCCTTTCTTTTCTTCTTTCTTTAGTCCTCTTTTGTGAGAATATCGCCAATAATTTGAATACACACATTATAAACAGTATTTTTGTATATTTCGCCAACTCAACGTGCTCTCGACTCGCGACACGAACAAATAACGCCTAAAATTAACATGCACGACAGGTACATGCCTAGTTAAGTATTCATAAAAAATAACATGTAGGCTAATAATTTGGGTACTAATAGTTGTACAAATGCGTCTAGTCAATTGTCCCGATATACCCTTTTGCATTCCAAATTGCTTAGGCCGCTTTCTTAACGAAAAAAAAACCTGGTACCATATTTTTCGTCCTTTATTAACACGGGACTAACAAATTTCTTTTAGCACTTCCATTTATCTACATATCTATGACTAGGTTATAGTCTGTGCTATCAGTTTTTCATTAAACCTTGGCACGGCAAACAACAATCAGCATAAACCATTCGATCGGAAAGGTTGATCTATCACCGGCTGACAGGCGTATCTATCTTACACGCTGAATAGGTAACGGTTAGCCCAGCTGTCTCGAACTTAACACAGACGTGCAAGAGTCGTATGATAAGACGTGACGTCCGATCTCAGCACGTTCATTCGACACAGGCATTAAAGCCTATGTGTCACAAGTCGTGTGACATGACCATCTTGGCCGTCTGTGATACGGCTACAGGTCTTAGTGTATAAATCTGGAATATTGGAGCTTGCGCCATCATCGCGCCATCCACTATCGACTCCGCCCACAAATTATTGCAAATATCGGCCTCGAACTTACAAGCTTTTAATGGTGGTCGTGGAATCGTGAATCTCTAGTGCCAAACGTACTTGTACAGTTTTAAATATTAATAGGTTATTACTGTATATGGAATGGGGGATGGAATTTTAAGACGGGTCAGTGAGGAAAACTCCATAACTTTATAGCAGTGGACATAAAAACAGTTCCATAGAATACAAATTGCGTAATTCGATTTAATAAAAGATACGTCCTCAATTTCCTATGTATTTATGTATCCAGAATACAATATTTTCAGGTCAAAAGTGTCCCAAGATACCTAATGACTGCAAGCCTTAAGGCTCCGTCGAAGGATTATTACGGGAGCTTATGTTTTGTGCTTTTCAACAGAACTTTTAGTAATTCTGGAGTAGTTACTTTAGCGCGAAACTTATCTCTGTTAATCCCATGCTGATCTGTAATGTAATTAGAATCCATAATATGCCTTTCTTTTTTCATTAAGAACAAGCGTTTGATCACCATCCTGCCTGATGTTAAGCAGCTATGTGGTCTACAATGGTGTACCGTAGGAGTCGACTATGGGACCTGGAGATGTAGCTTTGTTCAGGCTACAAGCTATCAATTGACATTCTGAACTCCTTATTAAGTGGTCCTTTGGCTCCTAAGGTTCTTTCCACCCCCCTTTTTGGGGAAAACAGAGTGAATGTAATGAATTGTCTAAAATTTGTTAATATAAGGTTACCAACCTTGTTTACGTCGATATAGCTGATAGAACAGATGTTGTTCTGACAGATAAATTAGCGCTAGTAATATGCAGGCTGCGTGTAGGAGGCCTAATCTAAATCTTTCAACCTAATCAAAACATACATTTAAAAATAATGCCTCTGCAGTCTGCGTCTGTTGTCAGGATGTTGTGGGTTCGAGAGTGAGTGTTTAACGTGTGAAGTGTATTAACAATCATCCAAGACTAAAACAAACGAAGTGATACAAAATCTTTAGGTATATACTTAGGTAATTATAACACATAACCCGATTTCCGATTAAAATACGTGAAGTGTGTGTGTCGCCCCCTGGTTCGATCGAGCCGGATGCAGTTGGAAAGGCTTACTTCCAGCAGTGGACCGATACAAGGTAATTTATTGGTCAGGTTACCAACTGCATAGGTACATTAAGTAAATTACATGTACAAAATGATGTTTCATTAATGTTGATCGGCGTTGTCAGTCACCTGTTTAGTATCTATCGGAGATTGATTTCTCTTTGAATGTCATCTACCTACAGATAATATCTTTTACCAAGTTTATAATGGATTTGTCTGATGGAATAGCTACCAACGTAACTAATAAGCAATGTTCAATTTACTGTATCTATGTTGTATAGCGTCTTGAAATGGTACGTACGTGCATGTCAATATGATTGACGTTGTACGTGCCTGCCAGTATTCATGTTTATGACAGCAAAACAGGCGGGAAATTATATTATAGTTACCTAAAGCCTGGCGAGACAGGGAACTTACGTTACACACGTAATCTGATAAGTTCCTTGGCTGATTAAAAAATGTTTTTTTTCGAAATTAGTCGCAGGAAGCTGATTGATGCATAAGTGTCTTGTCTAGACACTGTGAAGGGCTTTTCATCCGATTGCATTGTAAAAACCAATTTCACCAATGTTATATTGTATATACAATATCTTGTTAACCAGAATGCTTTGAATTTAGCGAAATTACCCCCTGGTAGGTACTAAATGACGCTAAATACAAACTGAAGTCTTAGAATTCCAGAGCGGTATAGGCAGACACAGAATTAAAATCCCACGGTCAACCTAATGTTTAACCGTACGTGAAGCCTCCCGAATGGCGTCCGCCTCTTTTCCACTCAGCACTACTACATCATTAGGTGGATTCCGCGAGGGCCTATCGCGGCTGTACCCTTAGATGTCAGGATGCTCCGGGGACACGAAAATAATGTGCAAATGTGGGTGCGAGTCCCACATGATCCCGCCTCTGTCTTCGCCAGCTGCGGAAATTCCATTATGGACTTCTCCACGAAACATTAAATAATGTGTACGTAGTAATTGAAACGTACCTAGGTTAAAAGATAGAATCCATCCAGTGTACACTTTACAATTCTGTTATTTATTTATGCAATACTCTATCTAAACGAAAAGTAAATAAAACTTTCAACTCAGCCTCAAAATTGGTTTGATAAACACAATTTTGCAGGTAATATTGCTGTATTATCATATTTACTGTTTTGTTTCGGCATGAAGTATTATTGTTCATTCGATTTTCTGTATGACATTCGGTAGTTTTAGTTTCGGGTGATTTTGGGCTCTATTGCCCAATATAATAAGGAATGTTTTACTTTTTCTAGAAGATCCCCATTGGGCCTTGGGGGCTCCGTTGGAAGTAGTTTGTCGATCCTATTACGTATTCAATTTATATTTCTCATATCGGCGAGAAGTCTGCTCAAATACCTAGAAAGTTATGTTTTCTGAGGAAAAAAGCCGATGCGTACAAACTTGTTGGAAATCCTAGGATGATGTGGGGATGGCTTCTAGGTTTCTACATTGTCTCTGACAGCCGTGAGACTTATGACACACGTTACAGGGCTACAATAATTTTTTGTCGCGTGATGAATGGTATGTCCAGAATACCATGTGATTTCTCACCACTCCTGTATTTCTTTCTTTTTCTATTTTGGGTTCCTTGTTTATGTTTTTATTATTTTAAGGAGGAGGATAACAAGCAAAACTTTTTCGCAAAAAAATTAAGCCGCCAAGAAACTGAAAAGCAAAAGTTATTTTTTCCCAAAATTATATCGGACAACCGTTAGGGTACACATTTTAAAAAAAAAATCTCCTACTAAAGACTCCCTACTCCGTAAAATGTAATGCTTTATAATATGGACGGCAGCGTGAGAACCTCTTTTTTTCGTCGGTTAAAAATTATAGACCCATTGGGTGTCAAACAAATTAATTTCATACAACCCAATAGAAGGTCAATTCAATGAATTGAAAATTGGCTCTTATGTTCAGCTGTAGAGACGATAATTCTGCCACAAATCACACCACAACCGAACATGTTTTTAGATAAAATCCGAAAAGATATATCTTTTCAAATGAATAAGTAGCGTACAAAACTAAATAATTAAACTCATAACTAAAGAATAAATATACTTTATATAGAAATATATCCCTATGTAAAACACTTATTTATCTTAAAAAAACTAACTATTTATTCTAATAAAGAATTAACAAAGCACTTACAACAACTAATACTAACTTAAGATATATCATAGGTAGATACCCAATAATATACAGTCAAAATAAAAAAAGCCGCAACTGTTTCATAATAACTTATAGTCGATGACGCCGACTAAGAAGCAAATTCTGACACATTGATAAATCCAACTCGAACCGAACTCAGACCAAACATAAAAAGACTTGCAAGCCGCGAATAAACTTCAGTCTGTCTCTTTCCCACCAAAATGTATGGAAAATAATGTTCTTCTGCTGGAAAATTATGCAGTTATATGTTAAACTAGTGGATGCCCCGCGATTGCCTTCGCATAGTTTAGTAATACCTGCATTCCAAATTTCAAGCGTCTAAAATGAGTAGTTTAGATTTTTCTTACAAAAGTATTTTCCCGTTAATTCCCGTTCCCGTGGGAATTTCTGGAATTCCTTTCTTAGTTCTGCGGTACCTAAGCTACGTCTGTTCCAAATTTCATGTGCCTATGTCCAGCAGTGGACAAGTATGGGCTGATGATGATGATGAAGTTTAGCCGTTTGGGCTGTGCGTTGATTGATATGTCAGTCAGTCAGTTAGCTTTTCCTTTTATATATTTAGATAAATATAATAAGCTCTGCGAACTTATTATACATGGCTAACAATCAGGTTTCGTCTTGTCGAATCTTTGAATGAATCTGTTGCTCTGCTGTACCAAAACATCACTCATAAATCGATTCAAAAATAAATCGAATCTTTCCAATATTGTACAACACAATCAGTATATTCTATATACGCATGTCGGAATTTGCGTCTTAGGTGACGCGGACTACAATACCTCAGTCTATGGATACAAATAAAGATCAAACGCCCAAAATAAACTAGAAGTAATATAATAGAACGGAGAAAAATATTTTGCTACGATTAATAAACAGAAAGCGTTAATTGGTATATCTAGAGATGCTGATGTTATAAAATTATGTTTAAACCACAGGAAATAACTTTCTATAATTACGTTAGTCCCCAATTAAAATACCGGAAGTGTGCTGATATAATTAGCAAAATATTTGATAGCTACACTCTGTAAATGTCACTTGGTAATTTCGGAAACTTAGTTATACGAAATGTAAATGTTTACAATGTATTAATAACTGTGTTTTAAAATTAATTATACATCGAATAAATTCAGAAGTTCACTCATCGCTAGTTGCATCGCAGTTAGAACTGTAACGTAACGTTCTTCTAATACACACATCAAAAGTGTCTAGGGATCAAGAACATTTTTAGCTCTAAACAAACCCTAATTTATTTAAATCAAATCTAATCTTCTGGATTGGTCTCCTACCTAATTCTCCATGCCTGTATCAATGACTTTTCACCACATTTTGATTAAATTATGAATGAATTCAGTTTTTGTAAAATATATTCTTGATTGCAATCTTCTAAAATGTACTTTTTTTTTTCACTATGAACAAGCGTTTGATCACCATCCTGCCTGATGTTAAGCAGCAATGTGGTCTACGATGGAGCACACTTGTTCAGAAGATACCTATTCACCCGCGACTTTAAGACCTTCAGACTGTACTGTGCAGGAAACACAGACTACGGCAAGTCGTTCCACATCCTGGCGGTTCGCACTATGAAAGTGATCCCTAGACACTTTTCATGTGTGTATAAACTACCATTTTCCTAAGGGGAAATGTCTTTTGAAAAATCTTCTCTT
Source organism: Conopomorpha cramerella (assembly GCA_012932125.1). NCBI lineage: Eukaryota > Metazoa > Arthropoda > Insecta > Lepidoptera > Gracillariidae > Conopomorpha > Conopomorpha cramerella. Next base: position 17,837 of record SJJU01003639.1, read on the forward strand.
ATCTCACGTAAACATCATAAAGGAATCCCTGAATTTCAGCTTTCTAGGGTTTGGGCTAGACGTTGACGAGTCCGTAAAGAATAAATCAGTCAGGACATTGAGTTTTATATATGCATTTATAGATAAAAATGTAATTTACCAAAGCCTTCGTTAAAATACTTAAAAGTATAAGGTAAAGTTAATTTACATACTCTAGGATGACAGTTTGCTGACTCGATTCCCGCCGCCGACATAATGCTTTAGAGATTAGCTGAGGAATTTGTTATGTGCCTCTGTGAGGTTTACCTATGGTATGCATTTAATTGTCTTTATGTAAGTATATCTCTGGCAACTATAGTGCAGGGGATCCAAGTTTTGGGTCACGTGACCGTATGTGATATTAATTTACCTTAATTTATTAGTTGGGTAGCGCTACTGCTCTGCTAATGAAGGCACCAAAATCTTGTCAAATGTACTTAAATATTCTATTTAATGACTACAAAAAATATTTAATTCATGAAAAGGTACATGCATTAGAATTTGATAAAAAAATAAATACACGTCGCGTCTTTTAATCCCAAAACGGAGTTGTCAGAGCCATTTCTGTGTAATGTCCACGGAAGATAATATAGATTTCATAGCTTTTAGTTACGAAGTTTTGCGAATAAAATATGTAAACAAGTTTTCTAAAACTGCACCGCCCCGGTCATCACGCAGGATGAGTTTTCAGCAACCTTTAGGCTTTAAATATTTAACACATAAGCACTATAGTCTCCTGATTAACAATCTGGAACTAGATGAACATTCCAGAACAAAGCGTTATTGCGGTCTACATATTGCGTTTTATGAATAACCAAGTCTAAGTAGTGGTGTTTGGTCTGAGGTCTATTCTACACATTTGAAAGCCACAAATAGGTACCTAAGTAAGTATTTCATTAGTGATTTTCCTTATTGAGTTTTGAATGACGTTTCCTGTACACTAACCCCCTTACCAATAAACGCCTTTTTACTTACACAACTGTTATTACAGGTCTACTTGAACCGGTTATTCCGTATTTGACATACAACTGACAAGTTAAGTTGAGCTTTGTGTATCTTCTAAATAGCAATTCCGCCATTATTGGTAGGGCCCCTAGTGTGCCCAAAGTGTAAACGAAATTGTTCATTTTTCTTGTGTGACAAGTAACTTGATTTCTTTTCGTGTTCCTCCTTGTTTGTGCTAATAATAATTATTATTAGCACAAACAATTATTGTTGTTTTTTAACTTCCTGAACATTTTGTCAGTGATTATTTGAGATTGGTAGGATTACCCTACGTTTGTTTGCTTTAATTGATAGTAAGCAAAAACAAACCACGAACGTTTGGTCATTTGTTTGCTTTTGAAACAAAATTATTCCCAATGCATCCAATTTATTTTCGTGGTTGAAAAACAAATTAAGTTCTCATTGTATACAAAACATCACGAATTGATAATAATGTAAATCTGTTCAGCATTCAATTTCTTTATTTTTACTTAGATTTTCAAAGAAAACTGTGAATGGCAGACACAGACCAATTTGTGTCTTTTCAATTAGTGAACATATAAGTAGAAAAATAATACCAACAACGTTAGTAAGTAGAAAACAAATTAAATCACAAGGAAAGGGTTGAATGGACAGGTGGGATAGGGTTTCGATTATGTGAGAGTATCGAGTCTTTTACTTATTTCGTAAATTTTATTAGTATTGTCCAATTAGTTAAGTACTATGTTCTAGCTGGCAGAAACATAGTCGAATAAAATTAAATATATATTATAATATACAGACATCAAAAGTGTCTAGGCATTAAGTACATTTTAGAAGATTGCAATTTGCAATCAAGAATATATTTTAAACTGAATTCATTCATAATTTATTCAAAATGTGGTGATAAGTCATTGATACAGGCATGGGGATTTAGGTAGGAGACCAATCCAGAAGATTAGATTTGATTTAAATAAATTAGATTTTTTTAGAGCTAAAAATGTTCTTGATCCCTAGACACTTTTGATGTGTGTATATAGTAGTATAATAGTATTGGTTATCATGTCATATCGATTGCATGGTCAGCTCTACTGGGTGTAAAAGGACCCCGAGCAATGGTCAAGAATAGCATTGTCGCCATAGTAAAAGTAGTTCATATTGACGAACCCGGCAACGTTTCTAAGACTAAGTCTTAACTATAAGTATTATTTACGAATTATTAGAGTTTCCTGTGCAATATACTTATTTCTATTCTTTCTTAAGCACCTTCTCGTGACATTAATAAACAACAACAAAGAAATCAGATCTATAAACATTATACTCAGTAGAGATCCGGTACAAATCAATAAGAAAATAAACGTATTTATGGTCGCCGTGTTTTTAGGGTGCAGTACATGCTGGAAGGATTTCCCCTTTGTACCCACTTTACTAGATGACTAAAATACCAGATTCCTAATTTACCAAATTCCTACAATACCCATAACATGGTGTAAGTGCAAGTACATGCATGAAGAAAATGTAATAAAATAATATTTAAAAAGTAATTTATTCTCCATAATCTATCTAGAATCATACATGAACAATTATAATATTTTGCTGCCAATCTGAAATCATTCCATTTATTATACATGTATTGTCCTTTATGATATTGTTCCCTCCTTGCGTTTTCTTCACATAGTGATGTTGGTTCTTTTCTATTTTTGAGTTTAGAGATAAAATATGCTTCCTTTTCAGCAATACAATAATATACCTTGCTTCATTATCTGTAGCTATTCTTCGATACACACGTTATCTGCAGTTTATAATATTAAATGAGGACGATGACTGCTAACTCCTTTAATTATGGCATTGTGGGAATCTGGTAAATTAGGAATCTGGCATAGTGGGAACAAAGATGCCTGCCAACTAAGTAGCTATTTAATGTATAAATGTATTTTATTTCTTCGCGAAATAGTATACGAAGAAACGTTAATTATTTCTCTCACCAAAGCCTTAAGAATGAGAGTAAGTTACATCCGTGTATAAAACAATAAAACCAGCGTAACCTGCCCCACAGTACTTAAAAGATAGAAACTCAAGTAGGGCTTTAACAAATGGTTTAATGTGAAATGCATTTGCCTGCGCCTGTTTCATCCTTGAACTTTTATAGCGGACAGCCCCCTGGCTTTAGGCTCAGCATTGGGATCTTAAAATTATTATCTATCTCTTTCTTGTATAACAAAAGAGAAAGAGACTTGAAGCGTTTTGTTTCTTGTCGTGACTACATGTTAGTGCCCTTAATATTTCAGTGCTTTTTATTTGTAAGCTTCTTTGTGAATGTGGTTCATTGTTGCTGGGAGGCGCACTGATGGTTTTTTTTTTGTTTTATTAATGCATTTTAAGGGCACAATAACATTTATTGTACCATAGAACTTATGATGATTTACATTATGAGGACGACAGAAAACTTCTCCAAAACTTCTTCCAAAGCCGTGTTGACGGCGAATAGAATGCATGTGTCACCACCCCATCCCAACTTTACCCGTCCTGGGGATCGTAAGAGGCGACCGAGAGAACTCTCTAGAGGACGGGCAGCAGCGCTCTCTGTGAATTCAATCACAACACCACTGTGACCAGTTACAATGATCCTTAAATGCTTATTATTATCCACTGAAATAGTTGTTGATGTTTCGATGATGTCCTCACGGAAGAAAGTATTCGAAACCGGAAGCATGTAGTAAAAGATGCAGAAGAGGGTGTAGAAAAAGGCTATATCAGGACTGTAGTATATGCCTACCCCTCTGTTAGATGTGATGTATATTTTTGTAAATATTTGTCGACATAAAAAACATGCACCTATATTTAGGTGAGTTTTGGCTGGGTTTTCTACGTTTAGTGCGGTTTTGCCTGTATAAACGAACCACAACGCCAGAAATACCCTTTCAAGCCGAAGTCTACCGTTGCTTTATATTTTCTTCGTTCTGAGTTCATTTCACAGTTGGCAATGACCCTGGATGAAAAAATAAATCTATCTCTATAACAAAACGTGCTTTTGACGGTTTTAGAAGGAGGCTTATAGGCTTTTAACTTCAGAATTAGGAACATCTCATGTATAAAAAACTATAAACGTCAATGTCATATAACACTACACTTTATTTTGATAACAAAATAGTATTTTTATAAGTTGTATTTCTCGTAGTTTTTGAAAATGTTAATACCTACATGTATAATTAAGCTTTTAGAATTGGTAAGTTATTCGATAGGCGTTCTATGTAGATATTTATATGTCAAATTCATAACCGGGACAATCAGTGAATTTTGCTACAAATACCATAACATCTTCGCTCGTTATGAGGATCTAATACTAACGTAATTACCATATTATTATTTCCACAGTAAATCCTAAGTAGGTACGAATTTTGGTAGTGGTAGTTAAAAATATGCAAACACTTCATCTTAGGCGTGGCAGGTAGAGACATTTCGCCATGTTCAACAACCATATCTAACCTATCGTGATAGGCTTGGGCCTATCGATACCCGGTAAAAACATTGAATTCAATTTCATTCAAGAAAGGGAAAAGTATTTTCTGTCCGTGTTACTACTAAGCTTACCAACTTCATGTAGAGTAACATAATGAGACTGCGAGAACAGTTCTCCCTCGTGTTTTTTTTTACAATTGGTAGGAAATAGTGGACCACGAAAAAACAGGTAAGTAGTAATCTGTCTGCATAACGGTTATCTTTATATTGGAAGCGTGTGACGTTCCAGACCCTGACAGTGGCGTGCTTGACGCTGCACTGCTACAGCTACGACCTGACGGACGTGACCACGCTCATGCTGTGCGCCGGGACCTATGTGGGCTTCGCTCTCGTGCTGTCAGGAGAAGTTGTCGGTCAGTATTTTTTATAGACCAGTCGTAGTACATCCAGAATATCATGGATTATGGCCACGACATTATTTTAATTAATTTTAATTCTTATTTTAATTTAGAGATATGTAATTAATCAATTTAATTGTCATGATGTGTTTATACGACGGGGTGTTCGGATCCATTGACTCGAATTTTATCTAAAGTGGTCTGAACTAGTATCAAAAATAAAGCAATTTCATACTTATGAAAGTACATTAACAAAATCAGCTGAAATCACGTATTCAACCACCACACAATTTCTAACATCATTTAGCTCTACTTGGAATACTCGCCGATTCTCTCATCGACCCAGCACAAATTTCATCCGCAGGTGAGCTGGTGCTGGCGCCCTGGATCTGGTCCAGGACATGTTCTTCAGCATGTTGGGCATCGCCATGTTCTCGGCTAGCGGTGGCAAGCTCCTTAGCAACAGGCTGAAGGGAACGATACCCAGGACTGGAGAGGTGTCGACGGCGATCCTCACTGGGGCTCTGTCTTTAACTGCAGCGTTTGTGCTACTGCTGGACTTGAGCCTAGCATACTTAGACTCTGAAGAGTTTGATGATGAGACCCGCACGAGGGCTTAGTATACACAAGATACCAACAGTTTTTTTCATCTTAAGACGATATAATACTGATTCGAAATTTTGTGGTGGTTGGTTACGTGCGCTAGTGAAGAACGACTACGGAGAATGATCGTTGTGATGAAGGTATATTTTATTGTAGCACTTTTGTTTTTAAATTATTGATGAATGCTGCTATGTAACTAAAACAAGGAGGGTCAATCCAGGCTCGGTCGCGGCAAAAAATATAAGTAACGTCATCGGGAAGCTGGGAGCAATCCGCAAGGATTTGTAAACTTAAAACACTTTACCATATTTATCTAACTTAATTTTTTTGCGACGTCTATCAGGAAATATCACACAGCATTTATTATGTATTGTCTAATCTCTAATTAACTATAATGTAACAAAGTGAAGTAACGAAATATTTCTCCAGGCGAGACGGTGTCTGCAACAGCGGACTCTTACGTGGAGGCGTGGTGGTGCGCGTGCGGCGCTGCACTGTACGGCGCCTGCGGATACCTGACGCTGCAGCACTGGCTGGACGTGCCGCCCAGCGAGCGGCGAGCGCAGGCGCAAGCGGCCGCCATCTGCGCCTGCGCAAACTCTGCACTACTCGCACTCGACGCCCTCTTCGCCCTGTGCTCCGCTCAGAAGGACGACGACAGTGTTAAAACTAAGTCCAAGTGCAAAGAACCCACGAAATGCGGGTGATCAAATTCAGCTCATTAGAATACTCGCTTTGAACATTCATTGTTGTTTTATTTTGATCAGCTCTGACTTAAATTTTCTTGTTACTACCTTATCGATACGTTGTAGTAGTATATTTTACTCACAGTATTTTCAGTTTACATACATGATATTATTTAAGAAGCATTTCAGACCTGCACCCATGACCTGGTGGTGCCGTGGGTCTTTAAACGGCACCCCGTAAAAGCACCCCGAGCAATGATCTTAAAAACGTCAATTCGAGGAAATGGAAAAAAAATCACCTCCATACAAAATACACATTTTTTTTGCCTCGGGAGATGACATTTTGTATGGAGAGGAAAAAAAATAGTTTTAATTTCCCCGCATCGCCGCCGTAGTAAAGTTGTTCATATTGACGAGCCCAACAACGTTTATAAGACTATTTTACACCCTGTATAGCCAAGAGGTCAAGCGTTGAAGAGATGTCATGCATTAGGTAAAAGTAAAACCCTGATTATCATTTTCGGTATTGGACATCTACTTGAAGAAACCACTTCCCAAAATGCGAACATTACGGCTTTCTGTTGAAATATAACCAACTGTAGCTAATGCCGTAGATTGAACGATTACCACAGCCTCCCATAGCAGCATCATCGATTAACCTGCTGACTGACTGCTCATGGATGATCATGGGAATGATCATGCTTAAGCATATTCAAGAGATACAAAAGTATGTCCATAACCATACCAAAATAGTAATAGGGGCACGGGTGCGCCATCTATGTTACAACCAGTGAAGTTCCAATATCACAGACAACGTAAGTTTTTTTCATGCCGCCGACTGCTGTTTTGGTATCGTGAATCTCACATCAGCGCATAGATGGCGGTAGTTATATAAAAATATTGTTTTATTTTATAGAAAGTAGAGATGTCAATATTAAATTACCAACCAATGCAACATTTACAAGACACTGGCAAATAAATTTAATAAATTGAATTGAATTGACACACTGGCAAAAAATATTGGCACAAGCTAATAGATTGGTTTTTAAAGAAAAGTAAAGCTTAAGCAACATTGGAAAATATCTACATATTAAACTATTTATTTCGTGTTCGTAGCTACACACATCAAAAGGGTCTTGGGATCAAGAATATTTTTAGCTCTAAAAAAATCTAATTTATTTAAATCAAATCTAATCTTCTGGATTGGTCTCCTACCTATTTCCCCATGCCTGTATCAATGACTTATCACCACATTTTGAATAAATTATGAATGAATTCAGTTTTTGTAAAATAAATTCTTGATTGCAATCTTCTAAAATGTAGGTACTTGATCCCTATATAGACACTTTTGATGTGTGTAGCTAACACAAAATAAAATTTTAGTAGCAATTCCTTTTAATACATGACGTAAAAGACGAGATAAGGGGTATTTCTGGATGTGACGGTATGCAACGACGGTTTGGTACCTACTTATCAACTCAAATTACCTTGGAAACGGGATGTCTCCTATTGTTTTGTTCATTCCACAGCTTGCATTCCTTACCTAATGCGGTTTAAATGGGCAAAGCATCTATTGATATGTAGGTATGTGTATTGTGTAGCTAATAATTTAAACAGACATGCCAGATTTCTTACCCCTTAGCTTCAGCTGAGCAGCGCCATGTGCCACCTACATCACCTACATGTGACTTCATAGAAATTGATCCAGCCGTATAGGAGGCGCCAGATTACAGTATATATAGCCGATGAACCGAGTATTTTTATACAGTTCCCGTTAGAATTTCGGGATAAAATATATCCTATGTTACTGTGATATTTAATTATCGACATTCGTCCTTGAGTTTTACAATTTATTCGTACCTAAAACACAAACAAATTATTCCTCATTAAAATAGTAGCATAGATAAGCTTTCTAGTTAATTGTGCTTGATATGTATATTTTCATTAATAATTGTATTGTGAATTACTAATCGATAATCAAAATCAATAAAATTACATTTTATAGGTACTCTGGCGTCTAAGATAGAGTTCACGAAGTACCTGACAGCATGGTGTTCCTCCATCGCGACTAATCCCTGCGAAGCTTGCCTTTCTCGGGCACAGGACTCGAGACACAAAGATTGCTAGAACGTAACAAAAGCGCATTTCAAAAAAAGGATGATACATAATTATTTTCATGGATAAACTAGCAAACTCCACGAAAATAATAGTAGAGTAATTCAATCCTTTCGGGGACACACCCTATCAGCTATCGACACTTCTATTGTCTTAATTAGATTCCACGGAAAGTGTTTAGTTATATTTTGACAAAGTAAGGAATTAGAATGCGTTAAAAATGTCCCCTTCCCCTTTCGTCCAGCCTTCCCACCTCAAGCCCAACCTACTCTGTTGGGAATACTACGAAGTGCTAGTAAGCCAGTAACACTATACGTTGGTACTTTATTTGTGCTTATTATTCCATGTTTACGACATTCCACACATTAACATAGTAGATACTAAATTACATCACACGCCATTACTATAATTAGAAGTGTTTAAGTATTTCCTTACAAACATTCGCATTTTGTGTTGAAGTTTATTAAATGAATATATATGTATATGAGAACACCCACAAAATTATGTTATAACTCATTATGATGACAGCTTTACGTTTAGTTTAATGAAGTATAATGTAGGTAGTAGATAGATTACTATAGGTAGGCCCTTAAATAATAAAGCGTAATGTTATTTTACCTATTTTCATTCATATTTAGTTAACCATAAAGAGCACACTCGAATGTCACTTTCTTTATAGGAAAACCAGGGTTTCAGTTAGGTAGGTACTAATGCAGTGTTAATTATTTAAAAAATAAACCGTAACTACTTTTTATCAATAATTAGAATGTAAATACTATATGAGATTTTTCAATATCATTTTCAATATCATATACATTCAATATGGTCGTGAAAGAAAGAAAACACAATAGCTTCTCTGAAAAATTATACTATCAAGATTTTCCAAAAAACCGTAAGCATAATTTACCAACGTTTGTAATCAAAATATTATAATTTGTGTTGTCTGTCGATTTTCTTACCGTTAATAGGCCTTATGAAATGTCAGTCAATACTATATGAGATTTTTCTCATTCAATATGTCGTGAAATAAAGAAAACACAATAGTTTCCCAGGAAAATTATACTATTTTCTAGATCAAGATTTTCCAAAAAACCGTAAGCAAAATTTTCCGACGTTTGTAATCCAAATATTATATTTTGTGTTGTCTGTCGATTTTCTTACCGTTAATAGGCGTTAATAGGATTTCTCGCCGTAAGTGGCGATGGATCGGCCATACCATCCGAAGAGGAGCAAGCAACAGCGCTGGTATTGCTTTCGAGT
>SJJU01003641.1:0-17261 GCA_012932125.1 Conopomorpha cramerella
GATTTGGCCCCCCTGACCTGTATCAATGACGGCTGGGATAGGTCACTGGTCAGACATTAGAATGGCTGGTGTACAAGGATGTGTGTTTCCTGCGCAGTACAGTCTGAAGTCTTTAAGTCGCGGGTACCTAATTAACAAGTGTGCTCCATCGTAGACCACATCGCTGCTTAACGTCAGGCAGGATGGTGGTCAAACGCTTGTTCATAGTGATGAAAAAGTGTACTTTTAACTCTCTAATGCTTCAGGTACAGTTTATAACTCTAAAGGTTGTGTTAGTACTATTTAAGGTCATATTTTTAGTATGTACTTGATATAAATGTACATATGTATATATTAAAATATAATATGCATGTGTCATCTTAATGCACACAAAAGTGATCCAAAGTATCTGTAGTCCAAATGGTCGGATACTTGAATTGTAGTCGCGAATTCGAGTCCGGCTACTGGACGTGTTCTAATGGGATTCTTTTTCAGAGCGTAGCAGTACGCAACGCAACGCTCGTACGGGGAAGGACAATATCGTGATAAAACCCACACACCACAAGGTTTATGAACGCTATAACAGCGATGGGCTCACTCCTGTCACGTTGGGTTAAATACACTTGGCAAACCGTGGGCATTTGCTTTAGAAAGAGCCTCTGCCTACACCGCTTTGGGATTAAAAGGCGTGAAGTGTATTTATTTTTATGACCTATTCCTTGATTGTAAGGATAGAAGACATCATGACTCCAAAAGTCTGTAAACAGTACCCTAATAGAAGTTAAGTTCACATTGCACGTGTTAAGCAGTAAAATATTTAAAAAAATATTCTTACCAAAATTTTAAACATAATACAAAATTTTCTTGTATTGGAATACTAATAAATTAATATGAACAGTCAATTCCATCACAACAAACAACAATATCTTTACTTAATTATTAATATACTTAATTAAATAATAATTAGCGGGAATCACTTTACTTAATGTCATTAAATATAAATGAAGGAGGTAGGAAAATTACAAAATTATAGGTTACTAATAGGTTGTAAACAATAATAAAGGTACACTAATCGATAGGAGCACTTAGTTGTCTAAGTACTTTTTACTTAGTACGGATTTCAAACTATACAATACTTTGAATATCTAAGTACAGCAAAGATAATATAAGTACCTTATTGGGATTACATAAACTGCTGACTAGCTGTGCTTCATGGCAATGCTGCTGTTAATTCCTATCCCGTGGGTATTTCATTCTCAGAAAACTTCCAACTGATATCGAAAGTGCGTTACCCAATGAGTAAAATTACATTAAATACTTTTTTTTAAATAAAAGCAGAAATATTAACTTCAGACTCTTCTCTTGTGGGTGTGTGAAACGAGTGAGGTAAAACTACAACAAAAAATAAATTAGGTACATTTACTACCGCTTTACCGACTGCCTCTGTACAAAATGAGCTTATTGCGAATTATAGAGTTATTTTTAAAGTATCTTTCCTTTTTTTTAAATAGTTAAACTTGAAATGTCATCAACTCACGTCTGTAATTCAAGGATTAACTACAAGCGGTTAGGGGATGCTTCACTAAAAAGTTTTCAAAACTGTTTTGCATTTCAAATGAAACACATTGTTGCAAAAGATGAAAGCTACGTCTAGACACTGGAGGAGAGCACGGTTCAAACTGTTTTTGAACACGACGTGTACAATTGTGACTATTACAGCATAATGTTTGTTTTACAGTTTAATGTTTATGTTACAATCAACATAATTTTGGATACTTTGGATATGGAGAGAAAGGATGAATCGTCGATTGACGAAAGAGATTTATATGGGTGATGTAATAGGCCGGGGAGTAGAGGTTAGCCCAGAAGGACATGCATTGACCAGATTGGTGAGGTCCTGACGGAAAGTGGCGTGAAAAGTACTCGATCCAGAGGCCATGTATGAAAAGATGTAGGAATGTAGATAAAGCGCAAGGGGTATGTCAGGACAGTGACAAATGGAGATCTTTAGTCTCTGCCTACCCCTCTGGGAGACAGACGTGATGTGTATGTATGTATATGTCATAATGAGACTCTTTCAACAGATGCCCGTGAATGAATAAAAATCTTAATTGCACACTCACATCACAAATTTTAAATTGACAATAGTAAGATTGGAAAAGGCGACCTTATCGCTCAGAGCGATTTCTTTCAGCTAACCTTCGTCAAAAACATGATGGAGCTTAAGTTTTTGTTATGTACCTTTGTTATTACGTAAAATACTAATGTACCGAATTATGAACATTAATTGGTAGCCTATTTTTAAGGCGGAACTTAAATGTTTTACTAATTTATTGTCATTTTAATTGTATGTTTAGTGTAAGACCTTGTTGGTTATCCTTAATATAATAAAATAGAATGAAGTCAGGACTTTGGTTTTCATAGATAAGCGAACGTTTGTCCACAAGCCTGTCTTAAATCTGCGATATCACTGATTAGGTCAGTAGGGTAAAGTAAAATATATATTTACCTATTGCTACACAAGATGTGGTTTTCCTCCCAACTTTCCCCATAGACCAATCAAATCTATATAATAATGTGTCGGAACAGTTTACACACGTTCTTCTGACCATGTAGAGCTATCCAGTACTGGTACAGCTGGCATTATTCCGGCTTACTTCCGGCATTAATCGGTTCCTAACCTAAATGTAAGGTAGGTACATTTTTAAGGATCTGATTAGGATTTGTTTTCTTTTCTTAATTGTTTGTATAATTTCTATTTTGATTTTTTTTTGTATCTGGTACACCCATCGGTCTTTCCCATTACTGGTGGTTGACTGGTAGAAAATGCTTTAGCATTAAGTCCGCCACGTGTACTTTTTTGTGCATTAAAGTGTTTAAATAAATAAAATAAATAGTACCGACTTCAACCACATCCTACTATTTTATACTATTTATTAGTCGACCCTGCGATTTTATTAAAGTTCTCTTCTATCTATCTTGTATGCCATGATCAAACCCTGATTTCCTTAATATGGGACTAACCACTACCAACTTTCATCTTTATTCCAGCAATAAAAAGTATAATCAAACTACGACGTTATCCCCGCTAACAAACATAAAAAAGCATATCCGATCTAATTGAGCAACCTCTTTTCTTGATGTCGATAAAAAGAAAACATAAAATCAATAGCAATAAATACCTGGCTTTTTATTTTTTCATTATGAAATGTACTAGTAAAAATATTCGCCTCAATTTACGCGTACAACTTCTAAACTACTTAACGACTTTACACGTAAGATTTTTTCTCGTGTTTTGTATTTTGAAAAGTAAGAGGATCTATCTGTGTTCTTCAGATTTTCTGAGGATCTGTGTCATCACCATCACCATAATGATAATCTTACTAATATTATAAATGAAAAAATGAGTTTGTTTGTTTGTTTGGTTCGCTTTCACGCCGTAACTACTGAACCGATTGCTTTGAAATTTTGCAGACGTATAGTTAGAAATTGATAAACCGGTTTAAATGATAGGGTACTTTTTATCCCGAAAAAAAAAAGATATTCCCGAGGGAAAACAAAAATATTCCTTTATACCGCAATATAAAGAATTACGTAGAAATATAAGAGAAATATAGAAATACTAAGAAATACGAAGTCCACGCAGGCGAAGTCGCGGGCGGATACCTAGTGTAAAATATGTGCCAAAAAATGAAATAGCGGATTTTTTTGATATCGATTTAGAACTATGAGGGGTACCTACTGTTTAGGGGTATTTATAAATATCTTCATTTAATTGTACTTAAAAATACTGTGAATCCAAATTTCCGTGACTGTTCATTTTCCTTTTTTATTAAATGAAAGATTAGCTTCTTTGCTCTTTCGAAAAATATTTAGGTAAAATGACAAGTTTATGACTTATGATCATGTCGAATATGTAAATAACTATATCAATTAATTATCTGTGCCCCGCGATATTATCAGTTGTTTAATCTAATATAGCATATAATTTATTATTATACCGTTCCCGTGGCTTCTGTATTAAAAAAATACAGCACATGTCCACTGGGCATTGGGATGTGAAAATAATGTTTAAAGTGCATTATTAAGAGGAACGGTGCGTCCTAATACCAGCAACTATCTTGCTCAAAAGGAAGTACCATATGAAATGTTTGTACAAGACAGTTACATAATGAAATAAATAAATAATTTATTATTAAATTATGTCCTTATTAAAGTTATTATCTATCTCTCATTCAAGTTATGTCCAGTAGTTTTCCACTAAACAAATAACAAACACCCACACCGACACACTCATATTTCACCTAATACAAATATTCATGTTTATAATATAAGTAGCATACACTATTCGTAATAACACAAAAATGTAATTTGTCACATGTCAATGAGTTTCGATAACTATCAACGCAACCATTTTGGAAAACAATCAAGAAAATGCTCTACGAAAAAGTGTCGTTCTATATAAAAAAAAGGAAAACAAAACTTCATACGTCTTGGCTTCAAACAAGAGGGCACAGTAGGTCGATACTAGATACTTGTTGCACAACCCACCCCAAGCTTTTATAGCATCTATGTATAGATCTGTAAGTTTCTTATTTCCATGTAATGTTACGCGATATTATATACTGAACTATAAAAAATGACTTGATTGAATAGGCTATAAGTAGTTTTTATTGCAGAATACCTGCTCTAAAATAAATATAACAAGTTTGTGTTAAAAGTCATTGTGAATACCTAATTTCTACTCAAAAGAAACTTTACGTTCAGACTTAAGTGAGTAAAAGTTCAGAACAATAATTTTTATTATGTAAATGGCTCACGTTATTACAACCATAACTTCACATGAAAACGAACTTTGCCACCATAAACTGCTAAGGCGCTGCAATAAAAAGTCAAAATAGCACAATTTAATGTAACATAACGATACTCCGTTTCGAAAAAAAAAATAACGTGGAAAATATAACACGGTATCACAATACAGTACAGGCAATAATAACGACCTGTTGAAAATGGACGAAGTGATTTGTCGTCCTGCTCCCGCACGAGCGTTCGTATATAGCTGTCCCTTTTTTCGGACCGGTGGCGCGCGGAGACGTCCTTGCGGGACGGGCGACGGTAACGTACTGAAGGGTAGTGTATAGCTACCTCCAGCTCGGTAGGAGAGGCTTGTCCGCGCAATCCATACGCAATGTTCAAACGCCCACTATATCTTCCTGTGCAACGCTGAACTGCGGCCACAAACTCGCCTGTCGCTTAAATAATTCCTAGTTGTGATTAGATAACTAAACAATTTAAATGCAATCATGATACCGGGAATAGGGCGGTTCTGTATCTAGAACTGGATCTATCATATTAAATTTAAAAGTACTTAAAAATTAAAGAGGGTTGAATTGAAGGGGTGAATTATGAAATTCCATAAGTATTTTTCTACGATTTGAAAAAAAAAACATTCGCCGGTTTTTTTTACCTTAAATACCACACCAGTGGCAGCTATGGGAACGGTATTCTTTTTTAAAGTACACACATCAAAAGTGTCTAGGGATCAAGTACATTTTAGAAGATCAGCAATCAAGAATATATTTTACAAAAACTGAATTAATTCATACTTTATTCAAAATGTGGTGATAAGTCATTGATACAGGCATGGGGAATTAGGTAGGAGACCAATCCAGAAGATTAGATTTGATTTAAATAAATTAGATTTTTTTTGAAGTTAAAAATGTTCTTGATCCCTAGACACTTTTGATGTGTGTATCATAAATAAACGTGCGTACACGTGAACATTGGACAAACGGAAAGGGATGTTCATTTATCAATAGAAAGTTTTGATCGATGTGGATTGTAGCAACAATGATTCCTACGCGTGTGTGTTGTGGACGACTAAAAGACGAAACATTTTGTGCTGACCTCTATATAGCGGGTTATGTAGAGTTCATTAACTTTTACTTGACAAACCCGTCATTTTGTTTTTTTCTTTTTGATTCGGGGGCCAAGTCTGCTACACTCTCGTAGTTTCATCGCTCTGGCATCGTAGCGGGAAACGATGTGCATTACTGATTTTTGTAAAATTTTTAACCGACTTCAAAAAAGAAGGAGGTTCTCAATTCGTCTATATTTTTTTTATGTTTGTTACCTCAGAACTTTCGCCTGGTTGATCCGATTTGGATTTTTTTTTTTTAATGTGAAAGTTGGTGCTTCCCGTTTGCTCCCATATTAATTTGGTTCAGTTCCGACAATGGCATCCATGAGAATACCACATATGTATAAGTCAAATTTTACTGGTTGAAGTGGGTTCTTTTTCTTTAATTATGCATACAGTTGCGAGCAAAAATTCCAAGTCACACATAAATTTGTGTGACTTGAATTAAATACAATACATGTAAATATAAGTTAGAGATGAGAGCTAGCCGAGTACAAGAAACAAAAAGCGAAAATAAAGTTACAAAGTATTATACACTTCACGCCTTATAATCCCAAAGCGGGGTAGGCAGAGGCACTTGCTTATTAAGCAAATGCCTACGGTTCACCAAGCGTATTTAACCCAACGTATTGTTGTATTTTATTCAATGTTACTACTTACAGAATTGTATAGTTTATTGAAGCTGTATGTAGGTATGAACCGGATTTATTGCTTACAAGTTTGCTAAATGAGTGAGATAGGAATACAAAACTGTAGGTTGCTAAGAATATTCTAAGAACTAATAAGCTGGTAGAAATAGGTGTCATACTTAAATGTATTCATTAATAATACTTGGCAACTGTAATAGTATATACTCCTAACATAATAAATATAGAGCGACAAACGGGCGGCGTATGACAAAAAAGTTTCTTATCCAATTGAAGTCGACATCATGCTGAACAACTTTGTATAACAACTTTGTACTGATGGATAATACTTCATATTATCACAATACAAGCGTAATCAAAGCACAAAACCAAAATTAATTGTAACAAAATCAGCATAAAGATAATCTAAATAAAATATTCAACAGTCACGCGCCAAGAGATACTTGTAGCACAGTAAATGTCTTGACATTTTGTCCTTCTTTAAGACAAAATGTAATAAACCAATTTTGACGAAACTTTATAGTATTGTTACGACGGTCGGTCGACCTCCGATGACTGGACGAATGTTCTAGAGCTAAAAGTAACTTTTGTTGTATAGCTACTGAATTACTTCTGCCTACTTGTTTTGCTATATGTCTACCATTGACGTCAATGATTGTATTAATGTCTAGCCTGTTTTATAAATGAGTACCTTGGTAATAGTTTTGTGAAACAAATCATGATTGTTGTTGGTGTTTTTGTAACAGTAGGTACAGGTAAGATTTTATTTACACACTGTGACCAAGCCTTTTGACCATCATCCTGCCTGATGTTAAGCAGCGATGTGGTCTACGATGGAGCACACTTGTTCAATAGGTACCTATATACTCGCGACTTAAAGACCTTCAGACTCTACTGCGCAGGAAACACTTATTATCATTAACCGACTTCAAAAAGGGGGAGGTTCTCATTTCATTGGTATTTTTGTGGAAATCGCATGGGATTTCATTCAGTAGGAGTTAGACACTACAGTGTCTAACTCCTACTGAATGAAATCCCTGATGGCCTTCAGCTATCGCTTGTGCTGGATGTTGGGCGGATTCTGGCCGCCAATTCTTCAAGCCCCACCCAACACCCTTGTGGGCTATATCTCGGCTTGAATGGTGATTTGTCCACTCCAGTAGGCTCCTCTTCTGCGATGTCAAACGGACCATGAGGGACCGCCCGCCGTCATCGGGACCGTTTATGCAGGTATTGGGAACCCCACTCCGACACCTACGGCCCCAATTTTAGGACGCCTCATACCACAGGCAGGTAGTCCGTAATCCAATAACTACAGAGCGACTCCCATTTGGTTGTGTAAAATGTTTTATTTCACTTATTGACGTAAGTCAAAGAGTCAAAATTTCTTTATTCAATCGTTATAAGTGCCACTTAAGTTACACACAAGTCATAAATGACGTTCATCATCTTTGTGTGCCCTTTGCCCTCTTTAGTCTTATAAAATCACGAATGCCAGGATTTCATCCAGTTAAGATTCATTGTGATTTTGAATTGGCAACAATGAATGCCATACGGCAAATGTTCCCTACAGCTAAACAGAGAACAACATTTTGTTAAATTCCCTTCTTATTTTTAGCACTTCTTTTAGCAGTTGTTTTCATTTCAGATAATAATATGGTTGTGTGTTATTTTACGTTCATGTCGGGTAGACGTGTTAAGTTTTGTGTTATCCAAGTTTTAAATTTGGGCGTTGTGATATAATTAAAAATAATAATTTAAAATCTGAATCGCTCGTTTTACTTATGTTTTGCTACGAATATTCACTTAGTAATGTTAAGGGAAACACAGAAAATTATTTTTCTCATTTACGTACGACACTACTGCACCGATAGTGTAGAAGGTAAAAAGAAATCCCCACGATACTACTGGTAGTGCGGCTTAGTAGTGTCGTGGGTAAGGAGGGTATGTATGTACAATATAACACAAGGCTTGATGAACGTCATTTATGACTTCACTAGTTTTCCGCCCGCGGCTTCGCCCGCGTGAACTTTGGTTATATTGCGGTATAAAGAATAACTATAAGAAAACTTATCATTCCTACAGAAAAATCCAATATTCCCGTCGGGAATATTAATTTTTTCCGGGATAAAAAATTCCGGGTACCCTATTATTTAATCCGGACTTTTAACTTTACGTATGCAAAATTTCAAAGCAATCGATTCAGTAGTTACGGCGTGAAAGCGGAACAAACAAACAAACAAACTCACTTTCCGATTTATAATATTAGTAAGGATAACAAAAGTAAACGTCTCCAGTTCGAATTAATTTCTTTTACTGGCTATTATACTATTTCATCCTTAATGATTATGTTATATTTAAACCATTAGTAAGCACTAGGTTAGTAGGTACTTTTCGTTCTGATAGCAACACTCACTATCTCAATTACTCTGTGTCAAGATCTCATCTTTATATTAGGTTACCCGGAAGAAATCGCTTTTCATTAATTGCCAATTTATACTTTTTGTCATGTATAGTGTGCAAAAGAGTTCTTTCATTCATTCATTATTTTAAGAGAATTTACTGATTGATTTACAAACAGTAATAAAATGAGATAGTGCGCTTTCGACTTTTATCTGTTGCAATTAGCTGTTTTTGCATTTCGTTAAGTAGTTGAACTAGGTTACACTTTTTTCTCTTGATAAATCGGAGAATGTATCTTATTTTTCTTTGTACTTTATGTTTATTTCTTCGACTACTGTCTATCCATCAAGATGTTTCCCTTTTCTCTCTTAAGAGAGTTGTTTGTGAGGGTGTGTGAAAAATAAATATTAATTTTAATAAAAAGTACGCGGAATAAATTGATACTTACTGTGTTTTGTTTTATTGGTAACTTGGAGGACTTCAAAAATGGAGTCTTGTTTGTTTGTTTGTTTAAGTCTTTGTTGCACAATTTATTTACAAATGGCGGACTTAATGCTATTACATTTTCTACCAGTCAACCCAAGATTCAACCGTATACTGAGTGTAAAAGAACCCCGAGCCGAGAAACATTGTTGGGCTCGTCAATATGAACTTTTACTACGGGGAAAAGTAAAAAAAAAAAATACCTCCATAATGTCATCTCCCGAAGTTATCTAATATTAATTGTCTATTTTGTATGGAGTGAGTTTGGTATTGAGTACTGCTTTAAGTCGGTACATTTTTCCTTAATATTATCCAGACACTTTTTAAGCGTGCTGCATTGGACTCCATACGGCCTCAAAACTCAGACTTCCCCTATACATTATAATATATAATACCTTCAGGCATTCGTCGGGCTACACCCCCGAATTTGATAAATCCCCGGCAAACGATGTACATCGCAGTTTTATTAAAAACCAAAATAAAATGAGACTAACAAAACCAGCAATACACACACTTTGCAGACTTTGCCTCCTGATTCACCCACGCGCATTATATAGTACCTATTATTGGTATAACATTTAACACCCACGCGGCTTTGGAAATGCCATTTTCATCAACACCAAGGTCTAAGCAGGAAGGTATTATAAGATAAAGGTCAATTATTATTATAAGTTTAAATAAGCTATAGTAAGGAAAGTTTAGAAAAAAGTTAAGCTACTTTTATTGGCTTTTGTGTTTAAATGTATTTTTAACCGACGAAGAATAGGTGAAAACTTTATGTATTATCAAGCACAACTTTGTATGTTTTTTATATTTTTTTTTGTTGGAAAGGATATGCCCCAAAGGTAAATAAAAAAATACGTTTTTCAGCTCTCTCGGGGCGGTTTAATTTTTTTGTTAGTTTTTGACAGGTCGACATATAATACATTTCTTTTAGCCATGCTGGTGAACTGGCCGGTTATACATTTTTTTAAAAGAAAACATTGTTGTTTTCGAATGGACATTGTTCGTCCATGTTTTTCTATCTGCTTTTTTTTTAGCTCTTGTGATTTAGATACCAAACTCTGGTTTAAAAAAAAAATCTATGGATATTGCTCTTTCTTTCGTACATGCAACTATTAATACTGCATAAGGTGGATATTGTTGCGAGAAAAGACCGATACTGAAGGTTTTTATATTTAATCCTTCAGTTCACTTCGTTTTTATCTTCAACATTGAATGATTTTCACCAAAACTTGGATGAAAAAGGACACGTAACAAAGATAAGGTACAAAGTCTCGTGTACTTATTATTTGTTGTTACTGTTTTGTCTTCTTTATCCATCAGTGCTAACTCCTGAAGAAATAAAGATCATTAAATTGAGTACCTATGCATAAAGAAGTAGCAACATATCATTCCTTTCCATAACAAAATTAGCATCGTTTCATAACCGCACACTTTGTTATCGTGCTGGCTCGTATCAAATGCAAAATAACTTGTTGAATTTTCGGCGCGTTATAATACCTATCCGGATTTTACGTGTAACATAAATAATGTATAAGAGAGTAATCTGACCTTTTGTACTTTGGTAGGTACACTTCGTAAACAAACCCTTTGGTGAGGAGTTAATCAGGCGAAGGGACGTGAATGTACAGGCAGAAGTACCTACAGGTCCAGGGGAGCGGTCAGCGAGGGGTTGGAAGGGTGGAATCGTTGATTTTCTGTAGGTTATTTTGTGACACTGTCTGTTTGTTTAAGGTCCTCGAAACGGACAGCGTGGCGGCGGTGGTCAACGCTTGACTAGAGTGAAGTGCACCGCTAGTAATAGCGAGAACCGGTCCATTTCAATTTATGCATAATATCCTGCCGCCCTCGCGCCCCCACCGCCCCACTGTCTGCAGAATTCGGCTCTCCAACAAACGGAGAGGAGAAAAGATGTTCGATACAACTGACTGTGTTTGTTTGTATTAAATCTCTTATTTTTCTCCGCTCAGTTCAGTTCTAGATAACGGCCGCGCCAGACGCCTTTTGTGCACCGTGCGGGAGCCGAGAATTGTGACTCACCGCTGTGAACCATTTCTATAATGGCGTCTGCGGAAAAGCGTTCTGACATACTGGTGCGCGAGCTGCTAGTCTTCGTGCAGAACAAGTTGGATGTGACGGACGGGCTCAGCCTTGAGCAGATTTGTTCGGCCAGCGACACGGAGGCTGATATTACTGCCACGAGGAAGTACCTCGCCGAAACAGCTGCAATCACCAGCGTCCGCGTCCGCCTCGCGTCGAGGAGGGCGGAGGGGAGCGGCAAGAAAAATCTTCAGGATATCTTCAGGGCCTTCAACGAAACCCATCCTGGCGATGTCACGACATATGTGGCGCGGGACCTCAACAAGCTGCCGCCAGTGACGTTCAACCATGTCGATGTGACGTTTCTGTTGAAGGACATCCAAGAGCAGAAGTTCAACATCTCGGAGATTCGGGCCAAATTCGAAGCAGTGGAACGTGTAAGGTCAGAGCTCTTGCGTGAGGTAATAGTATCAAGAAATCGACGCCGCAGCGAGCGACGAGTCGCCGCCTCGCAAGCGCGTGCGTCATCAGCAATCCGACGCCTCACAACTCAGCGCTACGACGAAGACTGCAACTGACCCAGTTTCGATGGAGGATAATGACCTCTCGGATAAATTGACATAGCTGGCCAGTGATGACACGAAGCCTCTGCATCCTACAGCTCCAGAGGGGGTTCCTGGCGTGCCCGTCATCCAGGACACAGCGCTGGAGTCGCTCCGACCTCCTCGCCGCGCGCTCCACTGCCTACTGCTCCTGCGTGCGACAGGCGGGTGGTGGATGGAGATGGCTTTGTCCTTACGGAGAGGAAGAGTATTTTATTTGTTTTATGGGTCGATAACTGTATACATAGGTATATATATTTTTTTATATACATATTTCTTTTCCTTTATCGCTATGAACAAGCGTTTGACCACCATTCTGCCTGATGTTAAGCAGGAATGTGGTCTACGATGGGCACACTTGTTCACCCGCGACTTGAAGACCTTCAGACTGTACTGCGCAGGAAACACAGACTCCGGCGAGTCATTCCACATCCTGGCGTTTCGCACTATGAAAGTAGACGCAAACCGTTTGGTTCGCGTAAATGGTAAATCCACCTGGTTTGGATGACGTTTTGCTGTTACTCACTATACTCACTTCCTATACATCACTCCGATAATGTACAGTTGACTACCAATACACTTGAAAGCATATAAAGAAACATAATTGATTAGATAGTAACCTCTTCTGAAAAATACTAACAACCCGTCCAAGTATAGTTACGTGAATAACACTGATAGTCCTTGGACTGCAGGTAGGGTGAAAACTGAAAATATGAAACCAAAGTACAGTCCGTTTTTTGACCCAGGTTAAGGTAATTTTTCGGACATATGTTTCCCAGTTTTTACCCTAGGGTAAATACTAAAGGGTTAAAAACTCTATCGGAAATACCCGACTAATAATAATACTAATAAACCACTTTGTTTTGTACTAAGTATTTATTGATTCATGAACCGGATACCAGTTTACCTGGCAATCATATCGAAACAAAAACATATTCTTATAAAGCTTCATTAACAAAGTCAATTTCTCGATTCCTTCTCCCCCTCCGTTGTAGGAATTATGATATTGCGTTCTCTTTCTTTCGTATTAAAATTATTAACGCGAGAAAGAAACACAAAATAGTTTCCAGAATCACAAAGCAATCACTGAATACCCACCTGCCACTTAGAATCTGATATCTTCCAGGAATAGAATGATCAGAGCAAAATTCACCGTATTTGATATCAGATCAATAGACGCTCGACTACTTATTAGAATTATATCCGGAAAAGATTGAATGCTTCCCTCCATTATTAAGAGTAAACGTATACCTTTTTTTTGTTGACAAGGTTGAAATTCCCATAGACACTCTAATTTATTATTATAGGATAGAGCTATTAACACGTTAAGTTTATAGTATTCATTTAAAGTTTATATATTGCCGCTTAGGTACAAGATAAAGAATGTTAAAGATTCTCTTAAAATGCTAGATACAAATAATAAACTTTTATATCAAGAGCGTCTGTGGTCCAGTTGGTCGGAAACTTGACTTGTAACCGGGAGGTCGCGGGTTCCAGTCCGGCTGCTGGACGTGTACCAATGGGACTCTTTTTCAGAGCCTATGCACGCAACGCAACGCTCGTACGGTGAAGGACAACATCGTGATGACACCCGCACACCACAAGGTGTGTGAACCCTCTAACGGCGATGGGCTCACCCCCTGTCACGTTGGGT
The DNA here is from genome assembly GCA_012932125.1 of Conopomorpha cramerella. Taxonomy (NCBI): domain Eukaryota; kingdom Metazoa; phylum Arthropoda; class Insecta; order Lepidoptera; family Gracillariidae; genus Conopomorpha; species Conopomorpha cramerella. Next base: position 13,732 of record SJJU01003641.1, read on the forward strand.
TAAATACGCTTGGTGAACCGTGGGCATTTGCTTATTAAGCAAGTGCCTCTGCCTACCCTCTTTGGGATTAAAAGGCGTGAAGTGTGTGTTTTTTTATATCAATGTGGTAGTTTTAAGTTAAATGTATAGTGCTATGCCCCTGCAGGAACATGTTTGATACTTCCATAACTCTGACAACCATTGTACCTACAACATAAATGTAAATATAAATAAATAAACCAAGGCTGATCTTTAAATGTGGCCACAAAATAGAGAACAGGCACAAAACATTTCAAATCATACAAATAATGTGTTTTTTATTAGGTTAATTATGGTATATAGGTGTGTAAATAAACAAACAAAACATGTTAAATATAGGTATAAATTAGTTTAATATTTCAACAGTAATGAGTCTAATGAGTGATACACACATCAAAAGTGTCTACGTTTTAGAAATATATTTTACAAAAACTTAATTCATTCATCATTTATTCAAAATGTGGTGATAAGTCATTGATACAGGCAGGTAGGAAACCAATCCAGAAGATTAGATTTTATTTAAAAAAAATAGATTTTTTAGAGCTAAAAATGTTCTTGATCCCTAGACACTTTTAATGTGTGTATGCTCCTACATGCAAAGAATACATCTTCCAAGATTATCTCGTAGTGAGCTCTATTTCTGTTGCCGCCTCGCAACAAGAACAGATCCTTTTTCGAGAAAATCTTGGGATTCTTTGCATTAAAGTAGACAGTTAGACAATAATAAACCCAGTACCTTTTTTAAAATTCCCGCGTTTATTATCAGCCACATCTGTTAACCATAACCATACAACACTTTAAGATTTTCTCTTGGATTTTAAATTCTAATGACAGGAATCTAACTACTTGGTTTCGCTAAAATAATATCAGTATTAGAAAATTTTGATCTAATAAAATAATCCTAGTGTGGGATGAAGGCAGGAAAATGATGATGATGGTGAAAATGACCCTACATAGCATTCGCTGTTGCATATTTTTTCTAGAAAATTGGTTAATCCTCCTGCAGGGAAGGTATTCCGTAAGGTTGAAAGTTAGTTCAAACTAAGTGGGAATATATTTCCCTTTGTCCTTTCGTCCCGAGTCTCGTGGTGAGCAGACGTGTTGCTGAATTGTTGCAAATGTTTTTAATAGTTCAAAATTAATTTTTTCTCGCTCACCGTGCTAAAGTTGTGTTATTGGACTCAATATCGATTGCGCCGTCTACAAAAGGTAATAACAGTTCGCGGATTTTCTGTCACGCTCGCACAGGGGGTCTCCTGCTCACGCGCACGGAAAGCAGCAGCATCTCAGTTAAATTGTGCGCGGACTTAATTTGGAGTGCATACTAATTACCCTACTGTTGTGTGTACACTTGTGCGAGCCGTCTACAATAAAATAAGTTGTTATTATGTCGACCCAACTACTTCGCACACCGCCCGGTTCTCACAATATATCACGATCTGAAAGTGATATTCATGTGCTAATGGATGATGCAGATAAATCACCTATTACGGGTATAACACAGAGAGTAAAACGTCCGCGATCCTCCTTTGATTCCAATGACATATCTGATTTCAAGCAGGAAATAATGGATATGTTTAGATCTTTTGTCTCGAGTCAGAACTCCAGAATGGACAAGTTGGAGAAACACATTTTGGAAATAAAAAATAAATCGAGCAATATTGAATCGACTAATGCCGAGATCGAAAAATCGATCAATTATATGCATGATAGCCTAGCTGGACTACAGGAAAAAATCACTACTTTGGAATCGGGAAGAACACAAATGGTTGATCAAATCTTATCTTTGGAATACAAGTTGGAAAGTTTGGAAAGACAGACAGTAGAAACATCAGTCGAAATCCGAAATGTACCCAAAAATTACCATGAAACTAAAGAGACTTTATTTTCCTCTGTTTTTCATATGTCTAAACAACTTGGAGTTGACCTGCAACTTACCGATATACGTGATATAAGCCGACAACCGTCTAAGAAAGAACAGACCTCGTCCTCCGTTACAATAAAATTTCAAAATACTTTGATGAAAACTCGTTACTTATCGAAAGCGAAGGAATATAACCGTCAGCACCCACAGGAAAAGCTAAGCACTAAACTGTTAGGCCTTGCTGAACCATACACCCCAATCTACACATCAGAACTTCTCACCGCTGCCCATAAGAAATTATTCTTTAATGCACGGAGATTTGCAAAAGAGTTTGACTACGCTTACTGCTGGATAGCAAACGGACGTGTATTTTTGCGAAGGAAGAACGATGATCAAGCTTACATTGTGGTTAAAAATGACAAACATCTGGAAATACTAGCGGGTAATGAAGCTAAATCTCAATGACTAGAAGTGCATCACTTCCGCCAAATATTTTCCATACTGCACAATACCGGTATTATATTTTCACTAATTCCAGTTTTACTTCTTTGTAATCTAAGTAGTCAAGGAAACTGTACTTCTTTTATGATGTCAAATATTTACACAAAAACACAAAGAACACCCTCACACCTACTCACCAACTTCAATACACCAACTAACACATTCACACACACACATAACAATTATCTATATACAAAGTTTTGTAAGTATATGTATTTGATATTCACGAACAACCTACCCCGATCAAACTCTACACATTCCTACTCAATCATACAGATGAAGTGTAGATATGTATACACTACCTATTACTATTTAAACTTGAATTACAATGTACATTATCTTTACCTACACCAATCCTTTAACGGAATACCTAATTTGATCAAAACTGCACATTATAACAGTAATAAAAACTTACTTTTTTCCATTCTCTGATCAAACTAACATTCTTCAAGATAATATTGATGAATTTAAGTTAGGTAGATCATACAGTTGTCAGCCTGAGCATTGCAAGCTTTATTCACAAAAAGGTAAAACTCTGAATATATTTACACAAAATATAAGGTCTGTTAATGTTAATTTCGATAATTTGAGTGTTCTTTTTGAACGTCTTAGAATGGACTTAGATATAATATTTCTCACTGAATGTTGGTTGGCCTGTAATTCTAATTCACTTTTACCACAATTGCCTAACTACTCTATCTGCCATTCTACTAAAAACTCAAATCAAAGTGATGGTGTTGTCGCCTATGTCAGTACCTCAATTGCTGATTACTCTATGGAAGAACCTGATTTTGAAGGCCAAGCCTCGGTAATAGTTATTAAACTAAAGACTACGGCCATTATTTGTATATATCGTTCACCTTCTACGCATAACATTGAGCAGTTCACTGTGAACCTAGTCAGAACTCTTGATTCAGTGAAGTCTTTCCCCACGGTTATCATCACAGGTGACATAAATGTGGACATTAAGACCGCAACCACTGACCATCGCTCTCAAGACTATCTAAATAACTTGGCTTATCACGGTTATCTGCCTTCTCACACTTTTCCTACTAGAAATGAAAATTGTTTGGATCATGTATTTGTGCGTTCAAAACACCAGTTCACAACACTTGTTATTCAGTCAACAGTTACGGACCATTATTCC
>SJJU01003643.1:0-48561 GCA_012932125.1 Conopomorpha cramerella
TGTTGCGAAATACGTTCCTCTGAAACAGTGTGTAAGTTACACAATATACAACTTTTTTGTTAGTAAGAAGATTAAAATTTCTCAAAGCGCATGTACGACCCAAGCTCTAGACATTACACAGGCGTTCTCACGTAACCAAACCCCATTATTCAATACAACGTGTTTAAATACATTAATAATGATCACGCATGACTGGCGAGGCTTAGTTAAAGCACAACAAGTAATTAATTTAGTGAAACCGGCGGCGGCGCTGAATTTGCAAGATTTTCCACATTTCATTAGCACTAAGAATACACAGAATGAAGGTACCTAGTTACACAGAATAGAGGAGAAAGGCATCTGTATTCAAATTGCCATGCGGATATTTTCCCCGCTGTATTTTAAATACGTACGGTCATCAGTTTTGATGACACTTCCTGTTTCACTAAGCTATCACGCCAATAGGTAGAGATCTCACACCAAAAACAACTATACGTAGTTATGCAATCTAAAACTGACAGGGGAAAGAGTAAGAGACAATATCTTCTGTCTTTTACTATGTAGCGTAGTTGAGAAGTAGATGGCTGGATGGACGGCAGAAGCTGGATGCGAGAAGCCGAAAACAGATCACAGTGGCGTGCAATTGGAGAGGCCTATGTCCAGCAGTAGAGAAGTATGGACTGATGATGTAGTTGAGAAGTTCATTATTTTCCATATGTTATGTTATGTCTCGCTAAATCAGCGCCATTATCTCGATCTCATTGTACCAGTGACAGTAGCGGTTGACAAACGTTCTTAGGCTTCTGTCTCTTTACGGGCAGCAGGGCGACAGCATGCATGCACCGCTTAGCTTGCCCACGTTATACTGTTTCGAGAACCGAAGAAATCAGGTAGGTAGTAGACCAGATTCTTGGCCGACTGTACATAGGTAACTAAAACTTTGAAGCGATTGTAGGAACTGTTTAAGAGATATTCATCATCAGCCACATCACGTCCACTGCTGGACGAGGGCCTCCCCCAGTAATTTTCATGAACGTTTAGGGGGGGAAATGCCCATAATCGCGACGCTTGACAGGTGGAGTGGCGATCGCAGTGGTGTTGTGGTTTAACTCATAGACAGCGCTGCTGCCCAGCCTCTGGAGGGTTCCCTCAGTCACCTCTTATGACTCCACGACGGGAAACTTTGTACAGGTATGGTGACACGTGTATTCTATTCGCCGTCACCACACGGCTATATACGGTTTAAGAGATATTACGTCATCCATTTGTAGAAGTAGAGACTTCATCTTAGCACACGTTTCTCGTCTCTTCCTTGGGCATGATTGTCAGATTAATAATTAAGTATCTAGTTTTTCTTCAACATGAAATAATATGTCGCTAGCTCGATCGATACCAAGAAACATTAGAACTCCCTTGAGGCCTTCTTTTATATTAACTTACTCGACTTGAATACGCAGAAAATACAAAAGCAAATTTTCCACATTACATACCATTAATAATACATTATTATATTCCATAAGTACGAAATTGCTGTAACACGAGTTTCTCACACGTTTTGTCTTTTACACACGCCAAGGAAATGTTAAATGATAGAAAACGACAAGGCTCTGAGAAAGTTACACATTGGATAACTTTTGTTATCAGTAAAAGGGTAAATTAGCCCCAACGACATCTAATGTATTTTAGATAAGTATACCTATGGTAATGGCGTCTGTACAAAGAAAGCAGTTAACGCGACGGAATCGGCGATCGGTAAATGTTTAGTAATTTAATCGGCGCTGGTAGTTGGCGTACTCACTTACGTTACGTATTTACTTTTGTAATTGCTTCTATACAATGTATTGAATACACAAGTAGCTGCATACGTTGTTTTACCACTATGCATTATTAACAGTCATCACAATATACAACTATGAACTTCCACCCTACTTTTACCCCTTTAGGTGATGAATGAAAAAAACCTTTCTTATCTCACGTAAACGTCATATAAAGAACCTATGTGTAAAATTTCAGCTTTTTAGGGCCAAGGATTTGAGCTGGGCGTTGATGAGTCTGATGAATTAATCACAGACTCGTAAGACTGAGATTTATATATATCGCTCATTTAATACAACAACGCGATATTTCACAATATTTTTTTATTATATTTTTTTATTGTGAAAACAATCCTTAGTAATAGTATTGTTATTTCAACCGTGTCACATTTTGAGATATCACGTTGTTGCATTAAATTAGCGATATAATTACATATGTATATATACATAGTTGTGTAAACGTGCTGTCTTTCTGCTTACTCTCTAATCCTAGATTAAATTATCTGTAAGTCAATACTATAGCTCATCATTCCTAGGACCAATATTATCCGTCTCCAAGAGTGACCAAAGTTGAAATAAAAACCAGTCACGCCTTTAAATATGCCTTCCTTAAGCTCTGTGCAGTTCAAACTAATACTGGTTATCAAACGACTTACTTCCATGATGTGTGTTTAATATTCTGACTCCCTGCATCGGACAGTGAACTAAGCAGTGGGTCTTGATTACTGTCTCAACAGGAGTGGTTGAACGGTTTCAGTAAGCGGATTAAACACTATGCAGAACGAATACACAGTTCTACAAGCGTATTAAATCCGTAATATATCTATAGACTATTAAGATTTGCGATAAGTTAGTTTCCTCAGAATTCTAAATACAGACAATTGAGTGACACCGCTAAGTTCCCTTATTTTCTTCAATCTATGTATAAAAATAATACAGTAGGCAGGTATTTTCGCAAAGCTTGTTCCTTGTACCTGACAACTCCCTTGCTCCTCTCCTTTCTAGACGAACAATAAAAATCCGGCTAAACCAACCCGGGAAGCTCTTGTTTCTTTCGCTAAATTGCGAAAAACCACAATGGCAGGGATCATTTGACAGTACAGACTAAAAAAAAAAAACAACATTACCTTACAATCTTTTGTCCTAACAAGACAATCAATTCAAGTCGCAATAAAACTGGTACAAGTTTATAGTTGTTCCTGGGCTAATGAGACTTTTGAATGGGGGTTTACGCTCGGGATCTCGTTGTTGAGATAGGGTTTTACTGCTCTCTAGAAACGTTAATTTACTGTTAAAATAAATAAATATAAAGGGGGTGAAGGAAGGGAACTGGGATAACAAAATGCCTACAGCGTCTCCAGGAATCTTTTGCATATTTTATTCGCACCGTGTCTTATGACACTTCGAAATTGACTTAAGTACGCATACGAATAAAATCGATATGTCTTCGTCATTTTGAATTCCGGTAAATAGATATTATTAGGTACTTCAAATGTCTTTTCATATTACTCGTGTAAAGGGCTATCAGATAGATAGACTATAGCATAATTATTATAAAGGTATTTACGAAATTATGAAAAAAATTGGGAATTTCTAATATTTAAAAAAAAATTACAGATTTTTTGTACCACCACCTTTGTATCCACAAATAAAAAAAACAGAATGGTTGACCACTTTCTTTTTTTACTATAGGTACGTCCAATAAGAAGAAAACATAGGTACCAAGTCTTTTCACGTTAATTATGGGAAAGCGGCGCCTTCGTCACAACTGACCTCCTAAACCAATCACAGATAAAATAAATCTTCTTTCTACATGGTTTGGAGGAAAACTTTATGCGGACAAAATAAAATTAGGAAAGTGAATTTCCAATAGTTCAGGAAAAATTGGGGCGGAGCAAAACCGCTGGCTCGGACGGAGGCTCTTCTTCTTTCACAGCATTGTTGTTAAAGTAAAAAAATATATTTTTTTATGAGCCTAACACTTTTTCTAACATCATTGGACAGTGTCCTTTTACATTCAGAGTAAAATTCAAATTCGCAAAAAAAAAATGGCTACATGATGTGTTTTTCGTAAGCGCAGCTTTGCCACTATATTTCTTTGCCACTATATTTATTGAAGACATCTGGGAATCCCATGCTGTATCGGGGATGTAAATACAATGCGTCAGCTGCCTTTATGGCATGTCGTTGGATGAAGCCGACTACCTATGGGATCTGGAGCTTAAGTTGGGTTCTTTCAGGTTATGATCGTAACTGAATGTCCATATTGACATTTCTTATGTCATTTTCAACTCCTCCTGTGGCCGAATGGTCCTTGTGATTCTAAGGTTATGTCTACTCCCTTTTGGTGAAAAGGACGGAGTGTTTGTATATTTATGTATTTAATGCTTGGATATTCATGAACAACTGCAGTACAAGGCGATCTTGCGGTACCATCTTAGGGTATTTTACGAACTGATCAAATCACTAGACCAATGTCAAACACGACGTTTACTTGTGCATATTTGGCCGATGGAAATGTACGGTAAGGGATGTTCGAGATAGGTGTAAGAAATACGTTATAAAGTGACGATGAACTTTCGAAGCCGTGTGGTAACGACGCATAGAATGTGTATTCTACCACCTTAGCCCAACTTTTCTTGTCGCTGAGGGTCTCGCCGAGGCGGCCGAGGGAACACTCCAAAGGACGGGCAGCAGCGCTCTCTGTGTGTTAAGCCACAACACCACTGCGATCGCCAACTCGCCTGTCCAGCGTGGTGATTATTTATAAATTATCATGGAAATTCATTGGAGGAAGCCCTCGTCCAGCAGTGGACGTCGTGTGGCTGAGGATGTAGTTTATAGTATCCAAATTAAATTCAACATTTGGATTATGAGGCATATCATCAAACTCTATATTGTTTGTATATTTGTATATTTTTGTTTGTTTGTATATTTCTGTAACAGTTTCACACTAGAAACAATAAAAACCGTACATGAACTTCAAACATTTTCGCAAAAAAGTTTTACTTCTAAAAAAAAATATTATGAAATTCGAACAACTCTGTAAAAAAATACGCGTGGTCATACATAAAAAAAATATATGTTGACATGAGAATCTCCTCCGTTTTTCGTTGGTTAAAAACAAAGAAATAGTTTTTTTTTTGTGAAAAAGTCACATGTCAGTTTCTACGCACATGGAGGGCGTGTCAAAAAAAAGTGATCAAAGCGCAATCACAGAAGATTGAGATATCCCAGAGGGGAACAGGGAACTTCCTGGTACATACAATGCTATTATACGAATGTCGGGACGGAAAGACGAGAAGCATTATTGATCCTTTGTTTCCTTATAATGTACAAATTTGATACGGGAAACGAATTTACTCAAATAACTACCGAGTCATTCGAACAACGAACTATGACCCGTATTCTGAAATCATAATCAGAATTATGTATTAATAATTACTCTGTTTATTAATTAGACGGACGACTTGACAAATCGATCACTTACTTTGCAAAATAATGTTGTAAATGGAATTTCTGTCGCTGATAATCCAACGATAGAGATGTCATAATCGAATGAACTGAACGTATTAACTATCAAATGAATGCAGAATCTCCTACCAGGATCGACATTTCCGAAAAATCTATAATTCGAACATGATGCCAAAGGTGTCAAATTGTTCGTCAAGTAAGTGCAGACTATAGTATCGGTTGAACATAATTCTATCTCTTTTACACCAATACGATTAGAGCGAGATAAACGTTATCTGAGTAAATATATTTGATGCGGCGACGATAATACCTATTAGCTCTACAACCTCCGAAATAAATAATTAATAGAATAATTGTGGTGAGCAAATGTTTATAAATACCTAGATTACTATGCATACATAAATAATCTTAAATACTTACAAAAATATTCTTATCCCTGCACTGCCCTCCTAGCATAGAGCTCTAAAAAAGACACGACAAGATACCTTAACGCTCTATGATGGAAATCCCATGCTAATCTGTGATGTAAATAGAATGCATCAGCTGTTTTTCTTCGTGGCATGTCGTAGGACCCGACTATGGGATCTGAATGTTTAGGTTGATTCGGGTTGTGAGCTAGCAATTTGTAACTGAAGGCCCATATTGGCATTCTTTACTCCTTATCATGTTGAATTTGGCCCAACGGATCGGTCCACTCCCGTTTGGGCATTACAGAAGTGAGTGTATTCTTAACACGCTACGATTTGTTGAAATAAGGAAAAGCGCACTATGCATGATAAAATAGCCAATCACAGCGCGTATTTTATTTATGTAGCGTTTTTTTGACGCGTTTGCCGAGTCTTCTATGACGGGATTTAAACGATTTACTTACTGACCAAGAAATACTCAGAGTGTGACTCACAAATGAATGTTCACGAGAGAATTATATTTCCACTGCAATGATACGGTCCTAATATATTAAAAGCATGACACTCAAAATGGTTGCTAAGTATAGGCAAAGTTGCTAAAAGGCCTACCTCAGCACGGGAAGTCCATCGTAATTTGAGCTATAAAATCGTAAATAGTACACGTTGTTCCGGTTCAGTTAACACTTAAAACTGTATAGATCACCTTGTCCCCGACTACATAAAAATCCGGAACACATCCATCCATCAAAGTGGCAATCTAACACATATCACTGGAGATCGATCATATTATTATTATTATTACGCGTTTGTGATTTATTACACGGGATATTTTGGGTTCGGCTAAATAGGTACTTACTTACATTGCCTATCGATGGGGTGTATAAGGATTCGATTGTGTAGAAATGTCCCAGCAAAGGCGTGTGGAAATTAGTTCTATATACGGATTTGTATGTTAAGTAAAATCGTGTTACTAGTTTTTTTGATGATACCTAGGTACTTGTCTGTGACAAGCTAAAAGTTTGTATAAGGTAAAAGTATAGGTACCTAAATAATGGTTATTGCCTTGCAACAATCGGCCTGTGCCTACTATGAATGTGGATGGATTTCTCGGGAGCTGGAGGTCGAAGCAACTGTAAATTAATTGTATCAGTGTAATTACATTGTTATGTTTTTATATGTATGAACCGAAAAAGATACATATGTTGCCGAACATTTTTTTACAGAGACGTAATGCAGAGTAAATGCAGTACGACCTAAGCTTAAGTCATCGTATTGTAGACACCATAAGCAGTTAATTTAAAAATAAATGCACTTCGCACCTTTTAATCACAAAGCGGAGGAGAATCAGTATTATTCAATTATAGTATTCATTCTGTTCAAGAACTGAATGAATATTAAGTTATATTCCCCAAGGTGCAATTCTCGTTCCAAACAAAAATTCATAGCATCAAATGTTTTTCAACACATTCAAATTTTTGCGAAAGCTGGCAATAAATTCTAATTTCATATCCATCTACTATTTTTCCCTTTAGTTGTTCTTAAATTTGCTCTGTGGGTGCTCGTCAAGTTCATAGCTTAGCATGTCTTCAAACATTATTTTACCTTCAGTCTTAAAGTTGAATTTGCTATTCCAAAACTAAATAGCTTATTTCAATAATTTATTCTGAAATCAAACGCAATGAAATGGAATTCTTTATGAAATGCAATTCTTTATTGGCAAATGATGAATGAATGAGTGCTTATTTCGAAAATTTGGATCTGCTAAAATATTTAAACTAAGTCCGGGTAAAAAAGTCATTGATAAATACGTCGGTCAAATTAAATAGTAAGTTAAATATCAAAATATTATATACATCGTAAATATCTATATAATATATAAATATCAAACTCCTGACTGATTCATTCATCACTGACTCATCAACGCCCAGCCCAAGCCCTTGACCCTAGAAATTTTGCACATTCACATTGGGTTCCGCTTATGACGTGAGACAAGAAAAGATTTTTCAAAATTCAAAAGTGTAAAAACGGGGATAGAAGTAAATATGAGAAAAACGTTCATTTTGGAGTTATGGTTCTAAAACTTTATGGTAATATTTTTTAATATCAATACTGAAACAATTCTTATAAAAGTCGTATATTTTAAATCGCTCATATTTTTAAGTAATCCTTTATTGTGTAAATTTTATTCGAATAAACAAAACCGCTATGGTGGCCACAACGGCACTAGTACTAGATAATACAATTACAAGACAATACAATTCCAATATCAAAACAAAATGCACGTTGTAAAGTAGGCAAACCTCACCTTCTAGTACGTTTTAAAATTATTTCCTTATAACATTATTTCACCTGAAAACGGAGTGAACTGTAAGTTTTCAGGAGCAAATAAGCGGCAGGATGTGATGGGAATGGGCTGTGATGTTATACCACTAGAGAGTTTCAGTCAGCAATTACTTTATCCTGAGCGTTACGTCACACGTTATTACTTCTAAGAAAGCCCACGTAAAATCTCAAAATGTTAATCTTGTTTGTCCAAAACTGTAACGTACACAGTGTGTCGTGTAAGGTAAACACAGTGTTTACGTGAGCTATCACGGAGCCGTGTATCGACGAATAGGAAGCTCGTTGTTTAGGTGAATGTCCAATGTGGCATTAGTGTGTTTGGCGCGAAAGCCACGTCGGAGGCGGCGGTGGTGCTGCCACCGCGCGAGTGCAAATTGCAACGTTTGATACCATGATGCAATCTTTTCTCTCTAGGTTTTCCCTCGCTTACAATTTACGTGACGTTACTCGAGTTTAATGGATTATGGTATTACTCCCTTAGTTATCTCTAAAATGAATTTGGCTTACCAACAAATCTTAGTAGTGTTTATTTGTTAAAAATATTGTACCCAGAAGATTGTTTGTCGTTTGATTATTATGGATTATGGATTGAGTTTGTTTTTTAATATTAATAATAATAGTAAGTCGGTTCAACATGTGTCCAATATACGAGTAATATGCTTTATATTTGGATGTCGAATTTGTATGAATTATTTATGTTTTGAATCCTACTACCGGCTGGATATTTATTTTCGTCTGAGCCTGCCCTTCAATTACAAAACAAAACATGTCTCGAATTAACTTCACATAATATTTAATTTAATGTTTTTGATATAACATTTCCTTTCATCTGTACAATGTTGGCCGAGGGATGAAAATCATTTTGCGAATAAAATAAAGTTTACGAATAGCTAATTATTTACCCACTTATTTCTTTGCTCGGGGATGAAAATTTTCCATGCGTCCGTATCGGGCAGAACACAAGCACTTAGAGTAGCCTCGTGCCTGAAGGCAACTAAGTTACCAGTGTACGCTGGTCTTCATTCAATACGAGCGTATATGAAGGAATAGTTTAGTTAGGGGTAAGAATGTGTTTAGCTTGAGGTGGCAAAGCCTATAGGCACAGAAACAACATGTTACTTTGCGGAAGGCTGAAGTGGCGTGGAGAGCAATTCAGCTCTCTGCTCTGTACAATCACAAACATACCTATCGAGATCATGTAACACAGCTTTTTTGTGACTAGCGTAGAGATTTTTTGTTTTGCTTTTTGATTACCCAGAGAGAAGTGTGGGGATTAGTAATAGAACCACAGGGCTGATTTTCATGAAGTTCGATATTAGTAGGGTATGCCGTACGTAACTGAAAAGACTGAATCTCCTTAATTACTTGTCCTTGTTTTGACTAAATTTGATACGGATTATGTACATCAATACATAATATAAAACAAGGTCTCCTCCCGCTGTCTGTCCATATGTATGCTTAGATCTTTAAAACTATGCAACCGATTTTAATGCGGATTTATTTTGTCGATAGACTGATTCTTCAGAAAGGTTTATATGTATAATACATTCACATAATATAATACATTCACGGAACCACTATTGAATATGTATATTTGTCAAAACAACGTAGCCGGCTTTACCAGTTTTGGATATAACAGAAATAGAAATATTAAATAGAGGACAGAAAAGAGAGTAACGATATTTAATTTGTTTTCGCGAATAACTTCCTCGTGTAAAGACCGATTTCGATGTTTTTTTCTTGGCATGGAATGTTTTCTCATGATTAGAAAACAAAAATCTGAATACCATCAGAACAATCGTGGAGAGCCTTTGGACGTCGTTGAGATGGCTACCAATCTTCTACTTTTGTTTGTTATTTATGTAATAAACATTTTCAAAAAGCAGTTAATTAAAGAATTCACTATATCGTATTCACTAATTTACATTGACGGATTTTTACGCTGTATGCCTTGCACATTAGTAAAGCTAAATCACAAAAACTGTTTCGTAGGCAAGCTGTGGAAGTCCACGTTTCTACCCCGTCTAAATTGGAGGTAGCAACGTTTTACGGGTAGCTTAATATTACAGTTAGGTTAGTCGGGACCGTTCTGACGGTACAACCCGTGTTTATTTTTACATTATTGTGTAACTAACGAAAATCCTCAGTTATTGAGAATTTACACTTGTACGATTTCGGGTTCAATAGCCATTAGAAACTTTTCGGATAAAGAAACTTTTAATTGTATATACGAGGGTGAAAACAATACATTGCTTTTACTAGTTGACGGTTTCCCTAAAATAACTCACGGAACTTTATACTGAAGAATTCCTTCGAAAGTGGTTGTACCACAACCGTATTCCAAATTCAAATGATTCTTAATTATGTATTCATTTTTTAAAGGAATTTTCTTTTGATTCAGTAAATTCCATGAAGGTTGGTTAATACTCCCAACCTACATGTTTTTCATAACGACACCACTTCAAAAGCGGCCAGAGCTTCGTCCCACTTCTGCCTATAGACTTGCTTTACTTTTGCCTCCGCGTACTCTCGTGGACAGAACGAGCTATGCAGTTTAGAGAATAATTCCTGAACTCGTATAGAGTTTGTATTATTAGCCAGTAGAGCTCTTATTACAGTTGTATATTTACCTACCACAACCAGAAGCGTATTCGACGCCTTTGTGAGTGAAAACAATAGCATCCATTTGAAGCATTTTACATTCCCTAGAAACGATACTGTGTTGAGGGTGATTTCTTTTTTTAATTTTCTCATTTGCAAAGATGCTTAAAATTGTTGTCTGGGACTACCTACTGAACAATGTTTTCCAATTTTCATTGACCATATTACATTTCAGTGTTTTGTGGATCTTTGAGTCCGAATTTAAGATATTTTTACCTATCGTGTGTTGATTTCAATATATTTTTGTGTAAGTATATTCTCATGATGTACTTGTCTGATTTTTTACATGCATATACCTAACGTTCGTTTCGGGGGGAGCAGATATTTATTTTTCCATATTTAAATTAAATTTAACAAATTAAAAGTATGAAACAAGGAAACACCAGTTTCGCTATAGTACTCTATTCGCTGTTCCCTTTTTATACTTTGTAATTGGAATATCGATACCGATACATACAAAATTGTTCATGTCGAAAAGCTTGATTTTTTTTAATCCTCTGAGTGCTAATAAATATTTATGAATCTCTACTAGAATGACTAGCTGGTGAAACGGAATACATAGTCGATCGAGTAGTATTGCATGTGTGCATGGAAAAAACAATATTATTTATGTACAAAGTCAAATTCACTTAGAATGATTTTGTTTTGACTGTAATGTAGAGTCAAATCTAAAATACATACATACACTTCACGCCTTTTAATCCCAAAGCGGGGTAGGCAGAGGCACTTGCTAAGCAAATGCCCACGGTTCACCAAGCGTATTTGACTCAACGTGACAGGGGGTGAGCCCATCGCGGTTGTAGCGTTCACACACCTTGTGGTGTGCGGGTTTCATCACGATGTTGTCCTTCACAGAACGAGCGTTGCGATGCGTACATAAGCTCTGAAAAAGAGTCCTATTGGTATACGTCTAGTAGCCGGACGCAGACCCGCGACCTCCCGGTCTCAAGTCAGTATCCCACCAACTTTAGCTTTGAGCATCATCAAGCATCGTGGTCCACAGAGGCTCAAAGCTAAAAAAATCTAAGATAATTTATAACCTGCTCACTTTATTTTCACACTTAGAATAAGAGCTGAAATCTTATTCGGGTACAGATATTATTATAAGCATGACAGATAAGTTGCGATTTTGATGTAGGCAAACTATGTTATGACATTTTGTTTACGTTAATATAAAAAATATGACTCTGATGCAGTAAGGTTTCGTATTTTGCAAATATGCCTAATTGATAATTTTAAATTTGTAATACACATTAATAGGTATATATTTTTTTAATACGGGTCTTAAAGGACTTGAATTGTGTATATCATGGATTCTTGCGAAGATTTGCGTGAACCGTCTTCTTCTGCCAACTTCCCTCAATGACGATAATGCCCCCGTTAAATCAGTTTCCATTTTGGTGCCATTTTAGGCGGAATTAGCACCAAGTCTCATTTTCTTCTTGAAATTGTCCGACCATCTATCTATCTCGTCGGTGATCTTACTTGACCACGTCTGCGCTAAATTTTACCTAAAAAAATCTGTTCTCCATAGAGTATTCAGAAGATGGTATGAATGACCCTTGTTGCTTAGGATACTTTCCGTGCGCTGGTAGAGAGTGTTGCATGGAGTTTAAGTTCCTTGTTTATACTGGATGCCACCATTTCACACTCTCATTACCCATATTCTCATTATGCGAAATAACTTCGAAAATCTTTAAGTACTCAACTACAGAGAACTATGCTTGCAGCATATTATCACCTCGAAGGAGTTTCAATCATGCCATCACACCGCCCACATCTCGACACCATACAGAAATGTCAAATCATTTGCAGTTCAGATGTTCGTCGAATACCCATGTTCGTCCATATTTTATATAGATTAGTCATAAATCATAACACTCTTGAACATATCGTGGCACTTTGGCGAATTTCGTTAGTTATTAATGATCCAAGATATCCAAACGTGGACTTCGCGAATCCGTTTAGTGCGTTAGCCACTAGAATTATTTCTGCTCTTAGAATCTTTTATCAAGAAACTGCAAACAAATATGCTTCTATCTAATGTAAAAGTAGCTAGGATTTTTTAAAATTATTTTTTAAATAAAATTTTCAATATCCGGATTTTAGGGAAAAGGGATATTACAGGTAATGCGTACAATTTGTCCATTTAAGTCTTCTATAATAATATCTTCTACTAGTGGACGCCCCGCGATTTCATTCCCGTAGTTTCAGTATGTCATACAAGCTAAAACACCCTCTATACTGCACTAAGTCCCACAGGAACGGGATAAAAAGCCTATGTTATTCTCCTGGTTCTAAGCTACGTCCCCATCAATTTTCTGCCTAATCGATTGCATCGTTCTTGAGTTATTAGTGTTGTAACAAACCCGTTCTTGTTTTATATATATATATTACGACCTTGAGCTTTATGAGTGCTTTTTCCTAGCTACCCAGTCCTCTAATTTAGGCGCGTATCGAACGTTAACACACACATAGATACACTAACATTCAACAACACATTTAGGTGTTAAGAATGTCAATATGTGCCTTCAGTTGCAAGTTGATAAATGCCTGAATAAACTTAATTGTGTGCTCCATCGTAGACCACATCGCTGCTTAACGTCAGGTAGGATGGTGGTCAAACAATTGTTCATAGTGTTAAAAATAACGAAAAATTCCGAAGTCGGCTCCTATTCCAGTATGGAAAATGAATTCGTTGTAAAATAGAAGACAGTAAAAGGATATCGTGTGCGTGCTTCCTAAAGTGACAAGAGTATTCGAAATAAGTCTATTCTTGATGCCTGATCTCATAAATATTAATGGTTCCCACAACATCGACGTCTATAGGCAGCCTCCGATATTAATATACCTACATACGTAGGTAGGTACCTACATACTTCGGTAAGTCTGATAAAGTATGATTATATGAATGACTGCTGTCATTTAAAATGCTCAGTAACGTAGATGAAGTTGCTTAGATTAACACTTCGGGGGCTCATTGCGTCTGTCGACCTGGTAGGAATTAACATCTCTCTGAAGTATATTTTTAAATTGAGTGATTACTAGAATGTAAGTAAGTCATATTATTTTTTCTGAAAACACATACATGTGGTGATTGTGATGTACTTGAACGCGACCGAAACTGGGTGTAAAAGCTAGTCTCAAATAAATAGAGTAAAACATCGCGAACAGCGAAAATACGATAGTATTTTCCTTAGATACATTTGCGCCGTACTCGTACCCGAGGGGATGTGAAGATTATGCTCTCTGTGAAAATTATGTTTGAAGTCAACGTACACATAGTACGTATAGGTAGTAGGTACACCACACTCCTATCATGTATTTGATCTATTCGCGCCGAAGGAAAGCTTTTAGTATGTAGCTAACATAAAACTTTAATGGATGTTTACTTCGTGGTCATTTTCTGCCTAATACTAAGGGCTTACTTGAATTAATTGTATAGGTGGCAAGTAAATCGTTCCAAGTGAAATAATTCGGTAACCCAAATGACAATGTCTCACGCCGTCTATTAATAACACTCTCTCACTCATACGGAATCACCTAAACTTTTGTTTCGGTTTTCCGTTGAGACTAAATATTTGATTTTCGTATGTGTTCAGATAATGTAAGGTTCTGTAAAGATGTGTTTGCTAGAAGTTTGTAAAGGTCTTGTAAGAAAGAGCAGGTTAAAAATATTTTTTGAACATTTTACTTGTTATTCGAAATACTTCATTGCTTAGCGTCTGTGGTCCAGTTGGTCGGACACTTGACTTGTAACCGGGAGGTCCCGGATTCGAGTCCGGCTACTGGACGTGTACCAATGGGACTCTTTTTCAGAGCCTATGTACGCAACGCAACGCTCGTACGGTGAAGGACAACATCGTGATGAAACCCGCACACCACAAGGTGTGTGAACCCTCTAACGGCGATGGGCTCACCCCCTGTCACGTTGGGTTAAATACGCTTGGTGAACCGTGGGTACTTGCTTTAGTAAGTGCCTCTGCCTACCCCTCTTTGGGATTAAAGGCGTGAAGTGTATTTTTTTTTCATTGCTTAGTAAATGGGCAGGTTTTATGAAGTGTATTTAACTCAACGTGACAGGAGTTGAGTCCATTGCCGTTATTGAGTTCGCACACCTTGTATTATGCGAGTTTCATCAAGATGTTCTCCTTCACCTTATGAGGTTTTTATGGTATAAATAGACTCCGAAATCGAGCCCCATTGGTACACCAAATCTGAAATCCAGAACATCCCGATCTCTTAACCAAGAACCAATTTAGGCCCTCTCACTAGGCCCACAGACTTAGTAGGTATATCATAATCATTATTTTCGGCTATGGGCTTACCCCTTGTCACATTAGGTTAAATACTGGTGGTCAAACGCTTGTTCACAGTGATAAAAAAAAAAAAAAAAAATACGCTTAGTGAACCTTGGCCATTTGCTTCGCATATGCCTCTGCCTAAAGTTAAGTCGCTTTTATATTAAAAGGCGTGATGAGATTGAAGTGAAGGTATTTACAAATATTTTTTTTAACAAGTGGTGACATCGGTCATTGTTTGTTGTCTTCAAGGCGTTTCGAAGGTTTACTAGCTCGCTGAACAGAAAGACAGCGAAGCGTAAATGAAATACGATTGTGTGTGCATATTGTAGCAATTTATGTCGATCTATCTGCGTCCCGAGCCGGGGTTATCTGTACTCTAATGGCAAGCGTCCATTGGAAGTCGCAGAATTAAAAAAAATCTAATTTAAATTGATGTGTATTAATTTTTAAACATTTAATACTGTGTGTAGGTACTTATGATTATGCAATCATATTTATAAATTCCTTACGGGGTAGTCTGGGTGCAGCTGCAGATAGCTATACTATATGCCCCGATATTTAATCATGTTAACTTTTAGATGAAATTAAGCCCGTCACTTCTTCCTCAACATACGAAATTACATCACGAGAATAACATGTTTTTGTTGTGCCGACTTCTTGTAAAATGACACTTTTGAAACTGCATATTCAATGTCATTGCTCGTCACTCCTGTATTATTTCTAGTTATATAAATTAATTTAGCCGCTTTGTTTGTGATAATATTGATTGTTTCCTGTCCAATTAAGACTCGATTTGCTTAAATTGAGTACAAATATCTTTTGTCAGTCGCCATGAGATCCTTGTTTCCCTCTACTTTTGGTCCGTCGTACCAAAAGTGACAATTTAAACAAATTTTATGCAACATTATTATAGGTGGCCAATATTATGTAAAAAGTATTTACACCAAACCCTCAACTAACAATGAATGACAACCTATTCGAAAGACGAGATCCTCCGCCAGGACAAAGACTGGTAGACATCAGCGCAGAATCGCGAAGAGTTGAGATAAGAGAGGACTTTGCCCTACAGTGTGATCCATTGATAAAATTACATGAATTGAGGTACAGAAACCAGTGACAAGATGTTGCTGACTAACACACACCAACCCAACCCATGATTGATTTGCAAATATGTAGATCTTTACGAACGATAATTTTACACTCATACCATTGTCTTCTTTGGCCTTTTGTGAGTTGGAAATGTCACTGATGAGTATTGTGACATCCCTACTTGTCAACGAGACATTAATTATTGTCGATGGCACAAACAAGATACTTGCAGGTGTAGCATGGAATGGAATCATTACTCCTTCAAAATATTTATAGGTCTAGACAGCAAAAAAAAAGAAAAATGATTGTATTTGTAATTTTTCAATACGTGGGACAAAATGCTAGTAAAGGATAGTCACAATAGGGTTTTGTCCAACCAGTCGCTTTAAATAAAACTTTTAAATAAATGGCATTAAATAATGACTTGAGTGACCTATTTTGCTCCCAATAGTCAGACGCGAGAGATGCACGGCGCGACGTCTTTAATGAAAGCATGTCCATACTTGGATTTTTTTACAAGACTCTAATTTAAAAAATAGCTCGCGTCATACGTTATTTCACAGTGTGCGACTAACTTTACCCACTACTCTCATGACACTCTCTTGTTCCGCTATTAGCTGTATAAACTGTAGGTACACTGTTTAGAATTCGCCGCTCCCGACTTGTAGGTACAGTCATGATCTAGTTTATCGACAATAGTATCAATAGCTTGAGCTGTGCAGCGTATGATGCGCGCATACAAAGTCTGGTCCACGTGTAACGGTTTAACTCAGTTTGTCCGTGATTGTAATATATTCTGGTCAGGGCCGAAGATGAAATATTGTGTTGGTGGATTCGATCCTCGTTTTCGAAAGGTTTCTATTGTCTGAAAGGGAATATTACGTGACTATAATAATACGTATTTTTGTTCTATCGAAATACTTAGAGGACTAACTACGAGTAAAATGCTGTTTTACTGGCTAGTTGGGTGCTATAGTTAACCCGGTTACCAATAATAACCGTACAACTTATATCAAAGTTGTTACAGGTTTACTGAAAGTATTTACATTTGTTTGTTTATAAAAAAATTACATTATAAGAAACGGAAGAGCACAGAGTAAAAAAAATATTAAAAATAACAAATAGGTAGGAGACTGACAGACGGTTTGGACGTGGCAAATGCAAAAGGGCGCTGATCTATATATTTACAACGCTATAACAAAATATGGTTGGTATAACTTAGGCCGGGTACCCACCGGATTGGTGAAGAGAAGATATTTCAAAGAAAATACAGCTCGAGGATTGAGCGGGCTAGAGTACTATGAAGAAATCGTACATTTATCGTCTTCACTTTAGTGGTAACCCAGTGTATTTAAGTCGATATTTCTTTGCGAGGTGACTCACAATCAACAGGTTCTCCAGCGCGCGCCTATAGAATTTATTTATTTATTTAACACTTTATTGCAATAAATGTACAAAAGGCGGACTTAATACTAATGTATTATCTACCAGTCGACCCCACAGCATGGGAAAGAGTAGGTAATTTATTATTTATATCTATATTTTTAGATTACGAAGACGGGTAGTTAGCTACTACATCTAACCTAACCTAACTTAACTACCCATTTTCTTGCACAAAAATATAATCACGTAGGTAATCATCTTGAGTAAACCTGCATACTGAAAGACACGGTAGACTTTACAGCGATGTGTTCACCCCTTTTGATCTCCTATAATGAGATCTACACAAGATCATGTTCACACACATCTAGTGAACAGATACATAATAGACTTATCATCAGACAGGACGGTGGTCAATGGTTTGTCTTTATGCAATAACAAATACATGACACGTGGCTCAATGGGATCTATGAAGAAGTTAGTGATTTTTAAAATAGTAGGAGAAGAGAGTGTGTCCAGGCGACTTTAAAATACGCGTGTTGCTCAATGGTAATATTTCTTGGCAGCCTTGGGATAGATGACACAGAGATTACAGGCAGAATTCACATTTGTACGTCTTTAGTTATGTGTAATGTGTGCCTGTCATGATTTCACGCTTAAACTACTAAAGCGCTATATGTAAATGTTTTATCGAATTCTAGTAGCTGAGAAAATTCTTTTTAAATGAAACAATGTGTCCTTGGTTTGTAGTAAACATATAATAATATTTTGCAAAGTCTGGGAAAGTCTCGAAGTAAATGGAGGAGTGCAGTACGCCGCGCGGCTAGTCACAATAAGTAGTTTCATTGATGAAAACAAGACAGATAATGCAATTATACATAATAAACACAATATAAATATAATAATAAACACTTCTTCGCAAAAAATACTTTTGGTAAATTCTCCACTACGTTAATTTGACAGATGACGTCCCAATTTTTAGTAAAAGCTTTTGTAACTTTTTCTATTATACATGTACTCCCTGGAATCTTGCAATAAATATTTCACAACTTCCACTGAAGCTATCGAACTGAATTTTGTGCACATTTATTTTATTTATTTAGTTCAGATGACAAAATGCACGATTCACCAATTGCCGGCATTTTTAATCCAATAAAGCGGACGTTACAAAGCTGCAATAGGATATATTTTACAGGAACCCGTATGATATTATGGATGTCAAATGAAATAGCTAAATAAACAGATAATTGAATTGAACAGAATTGTGTAATTTTTTTTTTTATTGTAAAATGTACGCAATTCTACATTCAATATGGCGGATGTCGCAAACTTTTAGAGAAATTATTTTACTTTAGGCACTTTTAATATCTCATAAAAGTCGCAATCTCCATTTAATATTATAACACTATTGACAGAATGACAGATACGGAGTCATGAAATATTTCCAATTAATCGTTCACATATAACATTGTTTACTTAATACATCCATACCTACCAATATAGTACAATGTAGCCAATCCTAGAATCAGTGTTTCGCACGAGACACTACGCTGTGACGTGCTGTGATTGGTTTGTTCGATTGCCTAGAACGCCACCGATTGGATTGAACGATGGGGTCAAAGCACAGAACCGTGGAGTCATGGGGGTGTGAGATAAACAACACTTCAGCATGGACTCCTCTGTAACCGAAGTACTTCGAGATTGAGATCAACTAATTCTGTGGTACGCTTCTTGTCAATGGCAAAGACCATCCATCATTTGTATTGTCGATCTGTACGCGCGCTTTGAGCGATTTTATAGTAAGTAGCATGTAGTTAGGAAGGTATCTTATTGTGAAGTAGCAATCTGAAAAAAACGTTTTATATTGCAATAGTTTTTACAAAAAACTTTCTTCTATCCTTAAAATAATCGGTTGTCTCATATTAAGAGCGCTTAAATATCTGGAAAAGTTCACTCACTATTTCTTTTCCGGAAAGTTTCATGGGACCGCACTATTTCATAAAGATACTTATTTTACACTAAGAGAAACAATTTGTTTCCTGGAAAAATATATCGAAGAAACTACAATACAACAGGTTAAAGCTGGAAGTAAGTAAAATAGTTTAAAGCAGTATTTAACAGTCTTCATGAAAAAAGCAAATAAAACCTGCCACGCACGAGTTGTACACGCACGCGTATGGTTCCGTACCATGTATTTACCTTTTGGGCAAGGAATTTTAAAAATAATTCACATGGAACTACGAAAATAATATTTCTACTAGATTATACACTGTTTTAAAACACAATGGCATTAAACTAAGCAGATCCTTTAAGGTCAAATCTCGTTACGGATCCAATAACCATAGCGGTAAGAAAGTAGTTAAGAGTATATGCAAAATAATGCAAATGACGTAAAACTTCCTTCTTAGCTTGTTCGATACTTTCTGATACTTCGCGGCAACTTAGCGCGGCGGCCGCGTCGCGACGCCCCGCTTGGCGTATTTTATAGGAAAGTTTGAACTGCCAACTCTCTGTGGGCATCGTCTTGCGATCACGGAAGAAATTGTTATTTACTCGATACTCTTGAAATTATATACAGAATGATGTGCAAAGATTTAATAGGCAGGGATGGTTAATTGGGACAAATAGAACAACCCTAGCTAGGTTGCCTATTCTGAGAAAGATTACCATAAACAAAGTTTAAAAAGAAATTAACGTTATTAGATCCACAATGCGTATCCGCAGTGCTACCCTCGGTTTATTAGTTTCCCATGAGAATTTCCGGAAAGTTCTAATCCAAGTTATAATCTATCTCCCAATAGAGTTCGGTTCGTCTAAATCCGTTTAATACTTATTATGAATATATTATAATGTTTGGCTATGAGGAAAATAAAATAAGTTTAATTATTAGCCCCTTCCAACACTTATACGTTGATCACTCGTTGGATGTCTTACGCCCAGCAGTGGACGGTTACACGCTGATGATGATGATGATAAAGCTGTTGAAATATTAGAAAAAAACGAACTATTACTGGCCGACAAAACATGGAATCAACAAAAAATACCCGAATAACAAGTATCTAAAAAACTGGACGTTAGTGTTAATTAATGTTATTTTGCCTACAACAGGTCTCGTTGATAAATCATAGAGAATATTTTTAGAATTAACAGGAACTGTTTATTTACACTCCCTTCGATGAAATAAACATAATACTGAGCCTTCGCAAATATTTTTGTACAACATCTTTATTCTGAAACATCTCTCAAGTACAGATCACTGCTCAAGTATCGTTTGTCTCTCTCCAATCGCATTTGTGTAAATGATACACATATGAATAGGTACTTACTGATTTTATTGTTTCAGAATAACGGGCCCAAGTTTCTTTAAAACAAGTAAAATATAAGTCTAATATATTATTTCGATAAGAAAGGTAAATATACAGATTTAACGTAAAATAAAAACGAAAACAAACCGAACCTTTGTGAAGTTTATCATCATCGCGGGACCGTATGTGCAAGTGGCGGGAACTCCACTCCGACACCTATGGGCCAGATGACCCCTTTTAGGACGCCTCAAACGCCAAGCAGGGGATACCGTAGTCCAATTCTTCCAGTACATACCTACATATTTGAATCTTATCAATGTCCATTAGATGGCACTACTTATGTATGCAGTCTAGTTGTCAGTTGTAGTGAGAGATCTGTCACCTGAAACAGAAATGTGTCCATACAATTTTTTGCGTACGGAATTGACGTTAATGACATTCAGATTGAGATAAATTACAGTTTCACTTCGGGCACGAATCTTTTGGTGAAGTGTTGAATGTCTCTCGTCACTATTTGTACTGCATTTCTTACTTGTTTGGTATATTTTAAGGGCCTTACCAATAATGGCGGATTTGCTATTTCGAAGATATACAAAGCTCAACTTAACTTGTCAGTTGTATGTCAAATACGTAATAACCAGTTCAAGTAGACCTGCAATAACCGTTGTGTAAGTGACAACGCGTTTATTGGTAAGGGGGTAAGTGATTTAATGCTCGTAATGTGACATTATGGTGTATTTTACATTAGACTCGATTGTCATAAGTCAGATGATAAAAGTTTTAACTAGTGATTAAAGACTTGTAGCACTATATTAGTGTAGCGGACGCCCCGCGTTTTATCCCTCTTAATTTCACTTAGTCACACAAACTACATCGACTCTTGAGTAAAGTCCATTGTTTCAGGAAACGTGCCATAGTTTCCGTTGCCTTGCAACCTACTTATGTCATTATTATCACATGCAACATGTACTGCAGTGGTAGGCCCGCAATTTATCCCGTTCCCGTGGGAAATTCGTGATGAAATATAGCTTATATATTTTATAGACACAAATAACGAGTATCACGTTGCAGGTCAAACTCAGGGTTTTATTTTATAACGTAGAAATTTCGGGATTAACCCGGGAACAGTGTAGCTTCCCATCGGTGAACGAAAAGTATATCCGTCCAGTATATTAAACGTTTAAAACGGATATTACGGTGCTAAAATTAACCAATTGATTGCCAGACGTTTCGACACAGTTACATGTGCTGAATGCTTTGATTAATTTTCAATAAAATGTCAGTATACGTTTCTTTAAAAAAGAAATCCATTCAGAAATTTTTGAGTGTATTTGTTGCAAACATCCACACAATTTTCCGTTATAATATTAGTTAAGCTGTTTTATTTTACGCAACAATTTCTATAATACGTAGGTATATTAGTGTACGTTTAGGCCTACAATTTTACGTCGATGTGCTACACAGTATCGGTAAGTGGTAAAGTGATTTGATCGGTCAACGTGTCAAGTTATCAACCCGGAGCAATCAATCACCATTGAAATGTACCTACCCATTTAAGCGTACAGAAGGGTCTTACTACTTGGTGGAGTTTGTACCATACTAAAATATTTGGTGGACTTTCGTTTCGTTGCATACTGGTTTCTAGTGAACTAGGGAATACATTAACTAGTAAATTAACGTGAAGATAAAAGGAGTAATAACTAGACAGTAGGTAATAAGGAGTAATTAATAGAAACACTTGATTTACACATTATAAGAAAGACTAATAAACCGTACCACGACAATCATAACAGAACAAGAGTGAGGCTACGAACAGTTATAAAACAATACATTAAATATGACATTTGTCCAAAAAATATACTTTTAGAGAAAAAAAAATTTTGGGACCAAACAGGAAGCATCAGTTTTCAAACAAAAATCATCCATCCAAATCGGTTCACCCAGTCAAAAGTTTTGAGGTAACAAACATAAAAAACACTTGAGTTGAGAACCTCCTCCTCGTATTTTAATATACGTATGGTTACGCCTTTTTAACCATAAAGAAGGGTAGGCAAATACACCAATAACACATCACATATTTATAGATTGGTCGGGTGATGTTCATGTTTAAACTGTCAAACATTGAAGAAATGTGGGTTTGGTCCAACCAGTGGTTTGGACCATATATTTAGAAAAAACTGTAGAATGCGAGCTCTTTAGCAAAGATCCTCATAATAAACTACAACACAAGTTCACTTATTCCCTCATGTTATTATAAAATAAACAAAAATCCAATACACTAAAACGTAGTAGGGCCCCAATCAAGTTGACGAGCTTAATCCAAATTCACATCCTCTGAGCTTCTAATCTGAACTCTACATGAAATGCTGAAGCCCAAGAAAACGTCAGTAAATCACAGGCTTCATTATAAAATATATTCTGGCTCTCCGTATATTCCGTATCAGGTAAAACCCATAAACTGATTTTCTGTAATTGAAATTTCGAGTTTATCGTAAACGTTCCCCAAATAGATGTACATTTTCATTAAAACAGTATTTATTTCATTTCTATTTCGCTAAACGTAGGTAAGTTTATATTCGAATTTAGCATTTGGAAGTATAGGTACTGAACTAAAAAAAAAAAGGTACTTTCAAAAGAAAGATGCCCCCGGATTTATCTAGGTCATCCAAAGTTATGTTGAAATAAACAATGAAAATGAATACTGTTTATTGTATATTAAAAAATAAGAAAAATGATAATAGAAAGATTATCTCTTTAGCCTTTCCATCATGTTCTGATGAATAAAGTAATGGAGATATTACATAAAGGCTCAAAGCAATTTGTTATAAAATTATTTTTTTAAAGTAGGCATCAAGCTTAAATTACAATAACTAACTACATATGAATAAAATCGAACCTACTGCAAGGTAAAATAATAATGACTTTTTGTGGTTTTCTCGCATGATTTCGATTATCGGAACTGAACCAAATGTATATGGGAAGAGAGAGAGAAAGAGAGAGAAGAGAATCAACCAAACCGGTTCAGCCCTGTCAAAAGATATGAGACAAAAATATATCTATACCTACCAAACATTAAAAGATACTAGATAAGTAAATTGCCTCCTCCTTTTTGGATGTCGGTTATAAAGTAATTGGGGTAGAGCCAGAGTTATAAAATGAACACAAATAATAATTAGAAAGAAAGTTATGAACGCATGCCACGTTCGTAACAGAATAAATAGGAAAACGAAAAAATTGGTACAAATAATAGCAGATGAGTAATTAAGATTTTTTTTTTTACTTTACTCTCTTGTCTTTCCGCATTGTTCATATTCAGCCAGTACCAGAGGTGATGCAAGTGAATGCAAAAGTGCCACCATCAAACCCAACCATTAAATAAACGGTACTTACACCGCTCCTGTGCTGCTGCCGTGGGACTTCGTTACAGATTTACCTACCGAATATTTATTTACCGAAGAACTAGCCTTTACCGAAGGATTGCCAAAGAACCGTCCTTAATCAATTCCTACTAGTCGCCCCTACGATATTTTTAAAGTTCACTTACCTCAGTAATACAAAGGGAATTTACTAGATGGCGCCACGCCGTTCTGTCCTCTGCGAGTGCTCTGGCATCAGACCAGCTCAGCACTCACGCTCTCAGCTCGCCGTCGACGGAGCACCGCCACGTGTGCAGCGTCCAGGCCTGTGTCGACCTCCCACAGGCTGCCATTAGAACGCGACGCTCGCCTTATTGGATTACTCTTTCCGGATCGTCTGACCAATCCAATGCTTTGCCTCTTGCCAATGCCTTGTGCAATACCCTCCCCAATACGTATTTGACCGCGGTCGATTCTGGCCGAATACACGGAATATCGACCTCAGGGATTTATTCACGAACACTTATAATTGGTTCGTGAGACCCTTTGTCTTTATATTTTTAAAATAAAATCGTTATTACCTTATATTTCATGACGGCATGTTGAAAAACAAAGTCTTGTACCGAAAGAAAAACAAAAGAAACCACCACACAAGTTCTATTACTGTGTTATACAAGTGTCGTTGTTTCTTTCCCCAACTCCACGATCATGTGCCCTACTACCGTCCCAATGAGACTTTTCACTTTCACCACTTTGAGAGTAGATTCTTAGATTATCTCGAAGTAACCCTAGTAACGCCTCACGAGCCCTAGTACACGCGTCTAGTAGGACGTGACAAAAATAAGTACGCGCTATGATTGGCTGTTCACGCTTAGTGCGATAAGGCTTTGTTCAACAAATTTCAGGGCAAATGTAAATTAAATAGTTTTAAAGAATAATCACAATCAGTACTATTCGCGACTACGTTATTTAAAGGCTTCCTCAATTTAAAATATATCAAAGCCCTAAAAAAACACTGTGGTAAGGCTCCCTTCTGAGTAACTTTAGAAGAAGTTGGACAGAAACAATCAAAAGTACAAATTGAGACAATAACGACTTATCAACGAGGTCAGGTGGTACAGATTGACGACGTCAACATTGTAACTAAGTATTACAAACGGTGTAAGTAACCAGGAGAACAACAAAAGGTTATCAATACCAGGAAGACGTTCGATTTACAATTTAATGAGCTACTCAAACAAATAGTACTCAGTACTCAAGTCGAGCATAGATTGTCTCGTTTAGACAAACATGATTAGTGCGAGATAAAACATTGTTAGAGCTTTGCTTCAAGTATGTTCCACGCTAGAACGCCTCGAACAAATCGCAGGTCCTTGAACGTCCAACCACCATATTTTACAACATAAATTATGAATAAGTAGGTTCTATCCGGATCAGCTGATATTTATATTATATTTGTAAAACTACAAGCTCATTCCGTTTTCAACAAATTGTAATTTATCGGATCTGTTAAGTAAAAATTGAAATTTTGTTTCATTCAATTGAATTTCAACTCCGCCAATTGTAATCAATCCTGAAATTTCAACGAGCAGAATAAAAATGCTAATTGCGTAAATTGGACACAATTGCGCAATGGACTCGACCCTTCTCTCGTCTGGTCGATAACCGCTAGAGTTAAAGTTCTTCTTATACTAAGTATAGTATTGGTATTTTAATGAATTGTAAATACTAATTAACCGACTTCAAAAAGGAGGAGGTTTTCGTCGGTGAAAGGGGGTTCGTCGGTTTTTTATGTTTGTTACTTCAAAACTTTTGACTGGTTGAACCGATTTGGATGATTCTTTCTTTACCTGATGTCTCCCGTTTGGTTTCATATAAATTTGGTTCAGTTTCGACAGTGGAATCCATGAGAAAACCACAAATCTGTCAAATTTTTTCGTTTTTTTTTATATTATATACCTAATTAAAATTGTTAATTCCATAGCAGGGAAGGCAGAGGCAATTATTTAGGCTTATTTAGGAACCTTTTTTATACTTCATAGTCATCATCAACCCATATTTATGCACTGCTGAACCTAGGCCTCTGCGTCTAGCCTCTTTAATACTTAACTACACTGAAATTGTAAAAAGTTACGTTGTACGTTTGATAGACCTAGTTCATCATTGTCATATTTTATTTAAATTTAGACATTATGACAACAATATGTATATAGGTTTATATCACTCAACACCCAGCTAACTTAAAAACACTTCATACTTGAACGCTGAGCTGAAATTTTGCACAAGGATTCCTTTTATGTCGTTTACGTGAGATAAGAATGGATATTTTAAAATTCATGCCTTAAGGGGGTAAAGGGGGGCTAGAGGTTATTTATATAGGGAGGTATATGAGAAAAACGTTAATTTTGAGTTCTGGGTCGTGGTGGAACTTGGTGGTAGTAGAAAGGAAAATTCATAATGAAACTGCGCCAATGAAATAACGTGGCATCCATTAGAGGTGAAATAAACGTCATGAAATATATTTTTATAAACTTTTCACTTCAATTTTATTAAAACGTTTATTTTCATTTCAGGTAACCATCGTTACAGTTTGCAAAAGTTTAACAGAAGAAGCAACGAAATACGTACGTTGGTAATCTATTACTATAATCCAACCTCAACGTTCAAAGAATCTTCCAACTACCCACAGAGGGAACAAGCATGAAGCAAATTGTAAAATCAACTCTGCGGCACGTAGCAATAAGGTTTACATCGCAATAGTAACGAGTGGCTAGAACTATTCTGTCCTTTCAACCTTAACAGCTTAAGATCCGCCTTCTGAATTGACCAATTTTGTGCCGGTATTTTACGAACAATGACGCAGGAATTCAAGAAAAGCGTCCTGCTTTTGTAGGAACGTTACAACACATTTTGATTGCCTACAACCCATAGTAATAGCTATTGATGTTACTACACAGTAGATATATTATATACTTACTAGCAGCCCGGTACGTGCTTCGCTACGTGTAAAGTAAAATAATGAAAAAAAATATATTGCGACATGAAATTCATTAATGAATTCATTTGTATCAAAACAATATGATAAATGAAGAACCGCTCAACCGATTTTGTACAAACTTAACATAAACCATCTACTAAATAGCCCGAACAAAGCCTATTTTGGTTTGGATATTTTTTTGGAGTTAACACTCAGATAAAAAATTACCTCTTCAGATCGGTTGATCGACAGTGTATAAAAAGTTCAAAATTAGTACACTCATGAATAGAGATAATTATATTTTTTAAGAAAAAAGAACACTTCTACCCTAGTATCGGTAGAAGTCTGTTCTTCTTTCTTAAGCCGCCTTACTCCCCCCATAAATTTTTAAATTACCCCGTGATATATCGGGTTTGCATTATTAAACCCTAATTTCCTTATCACGAGACCACCATAGAAATATCTTCTTTCCAACAAAATAAAAATAGGTTCATAAACAACGGAGTTATCGGTGAACAAACATAAAAGGGACAGGTACTATGTCACTTAAAAAGTATTGATCAGTTTGATTCTTTGAAATCCTCTTTACGATAGATAACAAAAAAGAAGAACTATTCTTACGTGGAATCTGTCGATTCTGCGTACATTTTCTAAGGGATTTTTCGTTTCCGTGACCGTAAGCTTTGTGAGCAGCTCTGGTACTAACTGATATGAAATAGAAAAATAGTGAATTCCCCCACGCGAAACTTTATTTAATGGACTTCCTTTTTTAATGAAATCTCACATCTCATTCTTTTAACGGAATCTCACATCGCATTGGCACATTGGCGGAGGGTGAACGGTTTTTCTATTTTACTTACCTTTACCTTGAATATAGACCAATATTATAAAGAGGAAAGGTTTGATTTTTTGTTTGGTTATTTGAATAGAATAGGCTCAGAAACAAAGGGACAGATGTAAAAAAAAATCACCATTGGAAAGCTACATTATTCTTAAGTAACATAAGCTATTTTTTTATCCCCAAGTTGCCACGTCAACGACGAAACGCGAGTAACAACGCGCTATACAGCTAGTGTAAAATAACGTGTAAAGAAAGTTCACTTAAATAACTTTTAAGAAAAAAGTAGCGACTTCAACCATGAAAATTTTACAGATTTATGGTTTGCTCATGGAAATTTAAATGGGACCAAACGGGAGGCTTTCAAATAAAAACGAAATATCCAAATCGGTTCACCCAAACAAAAGTTTTGAGGTAATAAACATGAGAAAAAAAATACCGACAAATTGCCAACCTTCTTTGTGAGGTCGGTTAAAGAGTCGAGGGTTTCTGTTCGATGATATGAATCAGTAATAACGCTGCTCTTACAAAATAAGTATAGATAGATAAAAATTCATATCCCACGCCGAACATGGTTAAGTCAATAAATTTCACGACTCCCGGTTGACCGGTCAGTAGGGGTCAGTAATAAAGGAATTTTTATTGCGTTTTTCATTAAAAAATATCCTTTTTTGTTGATTATTCGGCAGTTCAGATACAGGAAACAGGTTTTCAATTTGACTTGAAAGCTGTGTCATCTTGTTTGTTGGTTTTTTGCTGTCATATTTCAGTTCCAGCCCTTTGTTTACCATGTTCTTAATATTTTTTTCTGTAGTGTGTTCTACAGAAAAACGAATGTGTTCGTTTCAAAGAATATTGAGTTACTTCTAAAATGTAGCCCGGAATTCCCGCGGGAACAGAATTCAACGTAACACTGCCCCGGTAGTGTCGAACACTGTTGCACGTGTGAATAGTGTGTAGTGTGAACACGCACACAGTACCATCTTTCACAAACGATCACAACTCGTTGTATTCATCAAAAAGCCAAACTTGGACTGACTGAGTGACGTATATGAACTTAGACCAATTTGTCCGTATTTGATCAGCATTTGAGACCTTCACTAGAAATGCACTGGCACTGTGTTATCTTTATCAATCATCATCATCACGCCATACTTGTCCAACTGTATCAATTTCCACGTTAAAAAAGTTAAGGACATCGAGTCGGTCACCCATCCAATGAATTAGGTTGCATAACGTCCGGAGTATGATAAAATGGAATATCTAAATAATGCGGCAATTTATATGCCTTAATTGAGAATTCGTCAATTTGGGCAATCAATTACCTATCATTTAGATATTATTTACAATGATTTCATATTAACGTGATTACCTTTTGTTTTTGTATGTAATACGAAATTTGGTTAATGTATCATTTGCATACGAAATAATAATTATTTATTTGTCCAATTCGTAAAGGAACAATTTCATTTCGGTCTTCATCCTTTGTTGTCTGGCTCTCGAATTTAATGGTCGTATTGGGTTAACATTCATATTATATAAACTGATATCCATAATCCTTAGTAAGGTGAGTAAGTGGTCCAGTTGGTCGGATCCTAGACTTGTAACCGGGAGGTCGCGGGTTCGAGTCCGACTACTGCAGGTGTACCAATGGGACTCTTTTTCAGAGCCGTACGCAACGCAACGCTTGTACGGTGAAGGACAAAATAATTATGAAACCCGCACACTACAAGGTGTGTGAACCCTATTACGGCGATGGGTTCACCCCCTGTCACGTTGGGTTAAATACGCTTGGTGAACCGTGAGCATTTGCTATAGGATAGGATAGCAAGTGCCTCGATCTACCCCGCTTTCGGATAAAAGGCGTGAAGATTTTTTTTTGTGAATAAATTCGTAATGTACTTCTACGGTTAACATTATAATCTAATATTTTATCAACATTGTCGTGTCACTATGTTAGTTTGCCATACGATACTTCTCCAAAACGGGCGGTAATCTATTTCATTTTACCTATATGCACAGGTCTGAGAATCGGCTACTAAGTATATATTATTCCTATTTCAGCTATATCTCTAAATAAATCAATCTGTAGTATAAAACAAAGTCGCCTCCCACTGTCTGTTCTTATGTATCTTTAAAACCTTCAATTGTATGTACTGATGCATATAATAGCTGGCATAGTTAATAATGTATATTGGCAAAATAACTTTTGCTGGGTCAGCTAGTAAACACATAAATATGTGCTGTTAGCAAACTTCTTCAAAGCCATAGCGAGCACCGACTTTCATAAAATGTTGTCTGTTGTCGACTTTGGAATTCTACAGACTATTTACCGTTTATTGTTTACCTTTTTACTTGACTTTGTTACACTTAAGTTCAAGCGCGTTTTTATCCCTTAGAATCTAAATAGAGTCTAGTACAATAATGACGCCCATCAAAATAGCAAAAGTAACATTTGAAACATGCACAACTAAAATTAGCTTCATTGAAAGGTTTCATTGGAATTCCATTATGTGGCTACAACAATGACATGTACCACAAACAAAATGCGTAGCCAAATAAATGGAACAAGCCATTATTAATGCAAACATTGTTTAAATCGATAGCAACGTCGATGAATGGTAACGTTCGTTCTGTAAAAGTTTTTCAGATCGTTAAAATATTTTTATTGGAATTTCAGTACTTTTGGCACGGCCATAAAATCGCTTTGAAAATTATTATTCTAATGAAATCGTAAAAAAATATTACGAGTCTCTCGCTCCAAAGATGAATATTGGAAATGTTGGTCTGTTACTTATCGTAATGGGTTGTAAAAGAGATGAGAGATAATATTTATTATACGCAAGAGTGACATGTGCTTCGATACCATAATGCATACTAATGTAAGAGGTATTTGATCTCTCGGTTCTTACAACTATATTATTTTTCCTTTTGTAGACAGCTACAAGGTGATTCTGAATCTTAATATATTATAACAGGAAAAGTTGACTGACTGACTGACTGACGTATCAACGCGCCGCCCAAACGGTAAAACGTAGACATTTGAAATTTGGTACGGATGAAGCTTAGCTAAATTCCCACGGGAACGGGAATATGTTTGCTTTAAATTTGGGATGCAGGTTAGTACCTGCATCCATGAGGTCCTGTAACACGAGCAAAAGCTTTGAATATAGGAATTTTTAGTTACCACTGTTCATTTGTACCTTGGCATCTACTAATACTCAAAATAAAATATATTTTGCAATACCCACAAATTTGACAAGTCCGTCAGTCTGGTGGATAGCACGTCTGCCTTTATTCCGCAGGATCGTGGGTTCGATTCCCACCACCGACAGGTACCTGTGTGTTTTATTGACCTGTACATATATGTATTTAAAAAAAATAATAGTAAGTATATCTCGAAAATCAAAACCATCAAAACCACAACATATCCATTTTTTTATAATATGTTAGAAATCAATAAAAAGCTTTTGTGTCATGTTTCCAATTATGATTCGATATATTATGCCATTTTGAAAATTTAATCGTTTTTTATAACACTTGATTTTTTTTTTTATAATACGGGATTTACGAAGTTTTGCTTCATGTTTCTTCTCCAGGATGATGATTCAACATGTTTAACGAAATTCGAGAGAAAAAACAAAATTTAAGAAAAAAATAGAAGTTGCGGCTTTTATATTCACCTCCTCGTTTATTTATTTATACCCTTGCACGAAAGAGCATAGTGCCTGAGATACAGTTTAACACCCAGTTCGGACGTAGCAGTACATTTATTCAGTTATAAAACAAAATACCTCTTTCTGTAAGCTTTTCATCAACCCGTATTATAGTCGGCGTCAACTAAGAATCAAATTCTGACATATTGATAAATCCATGAACAATTTTTAGACAGGATGTGACTGACAATCTATGTATAGCGATGACTTTTGTAGCTTTAGCTCGTTGTCATCAATTAATAGAGATGTATTTTTTTTGTTCATGAAACGAAGTGACAACGTTTCGATTATGCAGTTATCTGCAAAATAGACATAATAAAGCTCTGCAGCACGTATTATGCACGGCTAACAAATAGGTTTCATCTTTTCGAAACCTAGAATACATTGTCTGCTACGCATAAAACATTTACGAAAACTATAATTGATGATACCAAAAGATCATTCAATTTCTATTTTAGATTATATATTATTATTTTTAGATTCTAAAATAAATCGATTATTTCCAATATTGTACAACACTATCATTCTAGGCTACGCATGTCAATCGACCTGTCAGAATCTGCGTCTTATGTGACGCCGACTATTAGTAATACTGTCTAAATCAATAAACTTATTATTATTTGCATTTCAATTCTTCAAAATGATTTACAAAAAAAGTGGATCAACCATTTTCTCAGCAATGCATGTCCATTTTTTAAACTCTCTTCACTGACATGTAGTTGACATCGCGACAATAGAGTTGTTATTATTTAAAAACTTTGCTGACATGACGATAACATCGCAAAATGTTACTTACATTGATTACGGATATTACGTAACTTCCAGTTCAATTTATGCCAAAACTGAACGGCCGACATGGACTAGTGGTCAGGGCATCTGCCTCTAGGGTTCGATTCCCGCCACGGACATAATGCTTTAGTGATGAGCTGAGGCACTTGTTGTGTGCGTCTGGGTGTTTTATTTCTATGTATGTATTTAAAAGTATTTATGTAAGTATATCAGCCTCTAGCACCCATAGTACAGGATATCCTATTTTGTAGACAGGTGACCGTGTGTAAAAATGTTCCGGCATATTTATTTATTTAAACATTTCCCTGCAGTGTTCGAACCAAATCAGGCTAAATTGAACTTGAATGTTTTGCTCGTGTTACGGGTCCCACTATACAAGGTCAAATTAAAAATGTGAGAAAACTCAAAGAAAGTCGCTTAGCCCATGATACCAAACAAATTGTAAAAACTTAAAAAAAATACAATACCTCTTCATATTAAATATAACGTGACAATGAGCTGATCGGTAAGTTTTTGATTTAACGTTGTAAGTATATCCAATAAGCTACGCTGGTGCCGGTGCGGAATAATATCACCCTTTGTTCCTCCAGTGGTGAAAGAACTGTCGAAATGCTCTGGTTCGCTTTTGAGTTTATTCCTAACAATCCTCGAACAAACATGAAAAAATAAAAAATACCTCTTTTTTCTTAGAATAGATAGGCACAAATCAATTGAATTTGCAAGTCTAAGTTCAAACGAGTATTGAACAATTTTTCTGGAATTGATATATTGTTATCGGATATCCTGTCCAAGACTAGACAAGCCACGTATACCCAAACACCGTTTACTGATCTAATTAAGAATCGCTCATGTTTTCCCATTACATTTACTAATGCAATTATATCATACAGTAGAGTTTCTATGCATATTTGAATTTCGAATGTACAACTGGCCACACTCTGGAAATACAAAAAGTAAAACGAAAACGAAAAACAAACTCTTTGCTTTCTCCTTCAGGCAACTCAATCGCCGACGGTTGGCAATAAAAGTTGCCTCTTACCGGCCTCGTAATGTTAAAGCAAAGCGTTAACGATTTGCACCTCTATTTCGAGGACAACAAAGGGTAACTTTGACATTTTCCCGCGGTCTATAGTACAGAAAGCTGTTACAGTTAATCGGACCCGCTTCTACAACGACGCCGTCAGAATGTAAAAGGTGATTTACACCCCCAATGTATTACGGAACAATTTGAGCTCAACGTGCGACGCAGTTGAGCTCCAATTCCGCATAGTTACAACTAATTTTGGGCTCAGAGAAATCTGAGTTCAATCTTTAAACTCTGGCGTAAAATATGGATGTTAAAACGTAGTGTAATGCAATTCTAAAGGCTATCTTCTCGAAATTGCCGATTACAGAATCAAATTTTATTACACTTACCTGAAATAAAGTAGCAACTTTGCTGTAAATTGGAATGTTTTATTTTGAACTTTTAATATCTACTGTGTTCCACTAAATCACGTAAACACGACCTAAGTAATTGCGAAGAATATGTCGCAAGCATCTAAAACTTTTGCACACATTCCTTTGGTTTTACTCAAATGTTTACTTCATTTTTTTAGTTCTTAAGTTTTTCAACTTGGTATTATATTTATATTCCTATTCTTTTTTATTTTTGAAACTAGCTAACCCAGCAAACGCTGTTTTGACAATATACATTATTACCAGTATTTCTCTGATATTATTCGGAAGTATTATTTAATAAAATCTTCCTCAAGAATCACTACTAAAGAAAACTGTTTGTGTAATCTGAATAGTCCTTTGTGTAGTTTTAAAGATATACGTCTTTGTTTTATACTATCTATTGGTTGATCTTTATTTAGGTACTAGATGAGCCGGCAAACGTTGTTTGGCCAATATACATTATTAACCGTACTCATGTATTGATTATACATATAAACCTTTCTCAAGAATCACTCAATCTACTAAAGGAAACCGCGTCAAAATTCTTTGCGTAGTTTTAAAGTTCTGAGCATACATAGGAACAGACAGCGGGAGGTGACTTTGTTTTATACTATGTATATGATGGTATCACTATGATATTAAAACAATTTACCTCAATCATTTTGCTACATTCTGAATAATGAACATAATTTATACGCAATACCTATTATTACCTATTCAATATTCAAAACGTTGCGATCGGTTTACAACTTCCTATTTCGAAGGAAAGTGCGCAAGTGTCTACAAAATTTGGAGGGGCGATGAAAATGTGCGGCTTCCAATATGGCGGCCAAGTAGGCACCTAATCCGGCATCAGCTGGTGACGCGGCTCAAAAAAATTACCGGCTACGGTCGCTGGGTAGTAATGATATCTGCTACCCAATTGCGGTTTCGTATCGTCATGGCTATCGTTAGAAGCCGTTGAATCTTATTGCGGATTTTCTTTTATTGGATTGAAACTTTTTCAGTTACGGTTGTTATTCTATTAAAAGTCTTATAAGTATATTAATATTCGGTAGCATATTCTTACACATAGAACCCACAATTGTTTTTGTATTATGCACGGTAAACAAAAAGGTTTCATCTTGCAATTAACAAGCATTTACGAAGACTATAATGGGTGTTACTAAAACATCACTCATAAATCGGTTCTAAAATAAACCAATTGAGAGAGTGTGAGAATTTGCTTCTAAGATGACGCCGACTATATGATAAACGCGAATAAAGTTTGTATTGTCATTGAGGTAAAAGTTTATTATTATTTCATGCAAAAAACTACTGGAAGGATTATAATGAAACTATGCAGTAATATAGCTTATACATCGGGATACCACAAAGGCTATATTTGATACGCAATTTTCAACGGAAATGGTGAAGTTCTAAAAAGAGGTGGAATGATAAGTTGGCATTGTTCCGCGATGTATGACTACTCAAGACCGCCATGCATGAAGCAGGAAAAAGGTAAGCCTTTGGGACAACCCTGGCTCAAAACGAAATGAAATAATATGAATCAAACCTATTACATTAGGTATAAGGCAAGCGTGGCCATTATTATTAGCTACCAACATCTCCCGTGGGTCTTGACACATTTTGGTATGCGGGATTTCCTCGCAATGTGTGCCATAACCGTAAGAACGCTGTGTGCGTTCTACCTACTTACATTAATTGACAATCATTTCATCATCATCATATTCGTCCATTGCTGGACATAGGTCTCTCCAATTGCACGCCACTGTGATTTGTTTTCGGCTTCTCGTATCCAGCTTCTGTCAGCCATCTTGCGCATATCAGCAGTCCCTTGTCGCAGACCTTGCCTGAGGGCGTCCTACACTTATTTTTTTTAAATACAAATCAATAACCATCCGAGTGATGTCATTTGCTGAAGACCTCTTGGTTCCTCGTTACATGTCTAGTTTATTTTTTATTTTTTTAATCTTATTTATTTTATAAGCCATACGTCTTAACATTACGGCGGCTTATTACATGTCGAGTTAGATCTTTCTAATCAATCAATATACATGGTATAAAGTAAAGTCGCCTCTCACTGTCTGTATGCTTAGATCTTTAAAACTACTAAACGGATTCTGATGTGGTTTTCTTTACTAGATAAAGTGATTCTTGAGGAAGGTTTACATACCACTACATACAATACCAGGAAAACACTGTTAATAAAGTATATTGGCAAACCACGTTTGCCACGTTCGTCAGTTAGTAGATAATAAAATACGAAATAATCACCATTATCCCTTTCAGTTCCATTAATTGGTGAATCTAGTTTCAATACCTGTCTGAAGAATTAGACTGCTTGTAACAGAGATATCATAATTTTGCTTGCATGAATGTAAAGAGCAAATTGGGATAGTATTTCCCTTTGTGCCTATGTAATACCGAAGTCAATATTTCGAATGTCGGAATTTCCGATACACGTGAGACTGGATCAAAGTATTTTTTTTTCTTTGAACACGTTTATGTCCATTCAACCCTTTTAGTTTTTTTGGCGTTGTAAATAATAGGTTGGCTGTAAAAAATACTGAAATACCTGTTAATCAAATACCTACTGGACTTTTTATTTTTGTTTTGTACATTTTATTTGCGAATGATCGCGAACGTTGCTAAACCGTAATTAGTTGTAATGTTCGGGGTGGGTTTTGTTTTAATAATAATATACTAGATGATATACGAGTAGGTATAGAGAGAGTTCTAAGGCAATTGACCGCATTTCACCAAAACACAGCTGCTTCTCCTGGCTGTACAATTACTGTATTATTTTACTATTTTTATGTCACAACTTTCGCAAGAACATTTTTTTAAAGATATTTAAAAAAATATAGAAGCATCAGCAAATTAGTAATATCAGTACCTACAAGGTACATTCTGAAATGTATATTTTTTTATTAACATAATATATTTCGTTCGGTTCAAATCATGCAACTTAATAATAATTGAGCAGCAGATATCCTTCCAATATTTCGGATGACAATGCATGATTAACTAGGTGATGTTTTTCTAAGTCCATAATGGCGGCACTTGTAAGATGGCGGACTAATTATTTTTAATGCACCTACATATATATAGGTATCCAATGAAAGGGTTTGCTAAGCATAACTGGAAAATTAAAGTGACGTAGAATGTGCATAGTAGATCTCGTAGACTAGCAATGTGGCGGACTTTTTATCCCTTTTAGATAAGTTCTCGGTTTACACAAAGATTTTTTACTTTTAATCTATTAGTACTCTTCTAACAGGTTATTTTCATTAGAAGCGTTTCTCTCTAGCACTCGCCTAGCGAATCTCGCCTAGAGAGTCTCGTCTCACTACGTTTACACTACGATAGTGTCAACTCTACCATTGCGTCTTTACCTTTAAGTACACGTAATAATGGAGGAATATAAAGAACGTTTCGTAGTTAGGCCGTACGTATTTAATTTGACCATGTTTTAGGATTTACAGTGATATAGAGCTTGTCTTATATTTGAACATTATTTTCTTTTGCTCTAGTAGGTATCTATCCCCCTAATTCTTATTTAAAATTCCGCTGGGAGTCATCGCGATTCCGATAAAGAAATTATTATGTTGAGCTCACCATGAGCCCGTCAGCATCCCGCCCCGACCATGAGAAACTATCAAAGAACAAATGAATTGAGAGTAAACAATGCATCTAATGAATAGTGTAGCAAAGCCACTCTCCTACTTCTATTAAACTATTTGTTCGTCGATCTCAAACAAACTTTTACAAAGAACTTAAGTTTTTTTTTCTATCGTCTGGGTTCTTTTCTTGTTGAAAATACTTAAAAAGTTAATAAATAATGAACTTTTTATCACTTTGGCTTCTCTAAAGTTACAGAGCAAACATTCGAATAGCATAGACCTTATATCGACGTCATTATTTGACAAGCTTAACACAGTGTTTGTTCTATCCATACCTATCGTTCTATCTGGGGACAGAAGTTGAAACCACCGTAATATGAAACTTTGAGCACATATACCGCTTGCAATAATGGGCAGCCCGGGGCGTCGAGGTCACATTGAGAAAATATTATAAATCATACGCTACCGCCCTCTTCTGTATTTTAGTTTATGCTGTTTTTTTACTGATACGTGCTACAAGTTTCGCCTCTCATGACTCTTGTTTTTTGTTGCTCTCGCGCAAACATTCTTACTTAGAATAATACAAGACTCTTTTCCTGTGTGATTTGTTAAAAGGAAAGTTGTATTTCGATTTACATATAAAATCCGTTTGAAAATATTTTTTTGTGTTCCTAACCGAATTTCCGGCAGCCGTCGACTGAAAAAAATAAATAAGTCCTTTTTAATACTGCAAACACAATAGAATCATCACGAAATTTTCAGCGGCTTCCGATAAAATCATTCGTGCGAAAAAGCTTCCAAACATTTGTGCCGTCGATGCAATTCTCGTAATTCGTAAAACATAATCCGAAAAGGAAACAGACCAGTTCATAAAAGTCGAGAGAGCAGACAAGAGCTGATCAAACAAAAACGAAATGGTTGGCAATTTTTTTGATTGAGCCGTAATGTCGAATCACCTGAATGGGCGGGACTGGGGTAACTTTATGGCGGCAATTCTACTTCCCGACGTGTCTGTGCATCAAGAATGTCGTTACAAATGACTGCCATCTAGCGGCGTGCCGCGGAATTATGGATTGTAAGAAGAGACGTTGCCAGTGTCTCGGCATCAATCAACAGCATCTCGCCCGCTCCGTGAGTGGGGACTTGATCAAACCGACAATCGTCAAGCTGTGATGTACTCTAACCCGTAACAATAAAGTTTGAAATGCGACTCCACTCTGTAAATAGGTATTACTAAGCAGAGTTCCATTTCTGCTTTGCTGTAGTTTTTCTTGTATCGACTCTACGCTCGTTGGCGTTTCATTTCCATAATATAGAATGAAATTTGTTTGCCCCGCTACTACACACAAACTGACGTCTTATGTTCTCGGTTGGTTTCGTTGTCACTAAGTCGCATATAGACTGCTAATTAGGTCTTATGTTGATAAGTTGCAATGAATAGTAACTCGTTGCACAAGACCAGCACGGAACTTATTTTACTTTACATTGAGCACGTTACGCGTTAAATGGATGAAAATGCGGTGTTACTTTTAATAATAATTTATAAAGATTTTTGAAAGATATTAATAGATAGATTTTTTAAATAACATTTGAAATTATAATACAAAGTCGGTGCCTAATCAGGTTTAACCATAAAGGCCTTAGCGTGTAGAGGCCTTAATAAATAGATTATAGAACACGTAAGTAGGTATGTCTTAGTATCGTATAATTTCATATTATAGGCAGTCATAAAAATATCAAACAACAAAAAAAAAATCTTAAGAAATTAACAATTGGCTAGCTTGTTTGAAAACTTTAGTTTCTATCAATTAAAACGCGAAGGCAAGTAACCGAATCTCGTCAACGCCATTCATAATGGTTTCCAAAATGTTACCTTCACTGGTAAAAGTACCTACGAGTAAATTGATATTTGATTAATACTTTGAATAACCAAGTCTTCGACTTAAGCAAAACTTTAGATTTGTTTCTTACCTGTCTAACTGATCCTCGTTTTAGTGTTACTACTGAGAATTGCCATGAGACAAATTTTATTCATAATAAAACTTTAGGTAGAAACTTTGGTTCACGGACAACATCTGCGATACAGTTTCATCTACAAAATAACCTACTTATATATAAAATTTCTTCATTATAAAAGATCAAGCCACATTGGTGGTTTTCCTCTAAGTAATACAGCCATAACACAAAGTTCATCGTTTAATTGTTATGAATATTAATTTTAGTAAGAAGTTTTCGGCGAATGGAAAACTTTCCATCTTAACCTATATTGCATTACGCTGAGTCTAAATCTTTTGCTACTAGAAATAAAAGGACGTGTTAGCGAATAAACGTACCAACTATGAAACTGCATGCTCAGAATCATGAGTAGAGTCCATTTCAGTACAATAAAACATGGTTACATGTTTTGGATTTGGTATATTTTTCGTCTTGCCCTTTCTTAACATTTATTATGAAAGGTACTTTTCTTAGGTCAGGCGCGGGCCCCTGAGTGGCGACGTGGGTAGCGTGGTGACCCTGTTACCGCCGTACTGCGCCGTACCGCTGGGGCTGGTAGATCGCCATTCCGGTGACGGTCCGCGAGGGCCTAGCGCGGCTGCGGCCACCCTTCGACGTAGTGGCTAAGGCTGTTCAGGGGGCCCCGGCAATAACACGGGAGTGGTCACCGTGGGGTTTTAGTGGGTGCGAGTTCCACATAACCCCGCCGCTGTCGACAAAGGTCAACAAACCTTGTGACACACCGCGCCAACTGCCAAACCGCCCTCAATAAAATACCAGCTTGATTCAAAACGTATAGCGACAACGCGAATAGGAAGCATCCATTTGCTATCTTTGTTTAATCCAAAAAGAATAAAAGTGAAACCAGCCTGAGATTCTCTAATTTGCCGAAACATAACTCGCGCTCATGGGTTGGAGGCGGCGGGTCAGGGAAAAACGGGGTAGGCGTGAGCTAGCGCTTGTTCGTAGTAGCTAGTAGTTGATGCCGTGTGTACTATCCGACGTTATTAATACAAAAGTGGAAAAGTTGGAGAACTAGTTAACCTATAATATCAATAGCAGTTGGCGTACATTTCACAAGCTTTTGAGACCTTCACTAGCAGTGCACTAGTCTGTTCTAACATTATGAGTATCATGGTACTTTCTTAAGGGTAATTTTTGCAACTATCGTTAAAACTTTCTGCAAATTAGCAATAATAGTAGTACAGTCGTACTATAATTGCTATAAAAAGGTAGTGTACTGCTATTATTGTTACAATAAAATGTTAATTGAAGTAAACAAAAGCAACAATGTACTATGTCTGTACAGCGATCGAACAACGATTTACAGTACCTAGTAGTATTTTTTTTATTCAGTCTTGCCTCAGACTCTTAGCCTATAATTTGCCATTAGTCAAGTTTGTATATACGAGTTTTGTGCAATTACAATAAAAAGGTATAGTCAATGTCCATCCGCAAACCGTCATAGTCGTAAAAAAATAGGGCCTTACTAATAATGGCGGAATTGCTATTTGCAAGATACACAAAGCTCAATTTAACTTGTCAGTTGTATGTCAAATACGGAATAACCAGTTCAAGTAGACCTGTAATAACCGTTGTATAAGTGACAACGCGTTTATTGGTAAGGGGGTTTAAGTTAAAACGTTGACTAATAGTTGACGTATTATATAACTTAGATTGTTTTGTCCGTATTTGGCGTACATTTGACCAGGTCATAAGACCTTTATTAACAGTGCACTAGAGCTGTTCTAACTTTATGAATACGAGACTGCTTAAC
This sequence comes from Conopomorpha cramerella, assembly GCA_012932125.1. Classification (NCBI taxonomy): domain Eukaryota; kingdom Metazoa; phylum Arthropoda; class Insecta; order Lepidoptera; family Gracillariidae; genus Conopomorpha; species Conopomorpha cramerella. Next base: position 41,271 of record SJJU01003643.1, read on the forward strand.
ATCAGACAGGATGGTGGTCAAACGCTTGTTCAATGTGTTTAAAAAAACGAGGGAGAGGCTATAAGGTCGTAACGTCGAAGTGACGTACAAGTCTCATTAAAACGTGAGGGTAGACCATCATATTTCAAAACTGAGCGGAGCTTTACGCGGAAATAATAACAAGATGAATTATCACAATGTTTTCCTTCACCGTATGTGCGTTTCGTTGCGTACACAGGCTCTGAAAATGTCCCATTAGTAGGTATACGTCCTGCGTCGAGCGGCGAACCCGCGATCCGAAGTCAAGTATCCGATCACTGGACCACAGACGCTCATATTCCACCATAGGATAAAAAAAACGAAAATGAGAAATAAAGAAGCAATGTATATTTCATCTACTAAATACAGCGCGGAACAACTGTTATAAATAACAACTTATTAGTAAAATATGCCAATGGCTATTATAATATTCAATTCTAGTCATGAGAACAGGAAGAATACCTATTAATTGTTAAGCATTCTCACTTGCCAAATCTGACGATCGCCATTTTGACAGTCAGATAGCGTCTCTAAAGGTTTTCCTCAACTGATGAAATGGTTCAATGATGAAGATAGATACCGCAAGGGGTGTGGTATACTGCGGGTTCAGATCGATGGGTTTCTGTAAGCGGCGCTCAGTGGAAACAATAAAAAAAATGTTTTCAAATTTAACGCCCTTATGAATACAAAGTTAAAACATTCGATAGCTATTTGACACATATCGACATAGGCTAATTCTGTCATATTATGAAGCGTTTACCTACTTACGAAAACTGTTATAATTTCTAAATCTGGATCTTTAAAAGTACGCAACGGATTTTGATGCTGGTCTCTTTTATACAGAGCGTAAAAGGACCCGGAGCAATAGCCTTACAAACGTTTTTCACAAAAAAAATATTCATTTCCCCGTATTGTCACCACAGTAAAAGTTGTTCATCAGAAACACTGTTAATATGTATATAGGATAAATTGTTATCAGTCTCGCTTGAACTAGAGAATAGCTGAACTGATTTCTCTGACTTTATTCGTGAATCAATTTATGACAGTCTACAGAAGGTTTGAATAAAGGAAGAATTTTAAATAAATATGAATTTCACCCCTATCAGCGACTTCCTATGGAAAAACAATGACAGTTAATAAATGATATAATTTTCTGTGACGTTTTTCTGACATATTTTCTGGCGGAGAACTGTCATTACTGTCATACTTAAAAAAAAGAAAATTCCCCATTATATAATATAGACATGTTACAAATAATTCTTTTCTATGGCCTAAATAAATTGACGTGATAAAATATAACTGACAGAAGTCACGTATGTATAAGGAAATTTTTTGTAGGTATTTTTGCAAATACCTACATAGTATCACTGGGACCCAAACGCTGATTTGGATTTTGAAAAAAACAACAGCGGCTGTAATAATTCATGCTACGGCTTCGAATTAAAAGCCATCAATCCATCAACGACTAGATTGGTGACGAACGACTCACACACGACGGGATTCCACACAGGCTTTTTGTGGTTTCAACAAATCATATATATGGTGTAATTAAGTCTTTGATGCAGAAACATTAGAAGAAGCCCACCAGCACACAAATTAATACTTACCACGTATTTTATACGGGAAGTATTACTAAACTAGGTAAGTATTGCCTAGTTTAGAAGGGACTAAGATGTACTTTCTATATTTGATAATGTTCATTATTTACTTCCTAAGGAACGTACATTTAAGGAACTTTACTTTATATAGGTACCTATTGTACCTATTGTTTATCATACTTTTTATTCATTTACTGATAGCTCAACAAACAATTTGATGAAAAGTTACCCCGGCGAAATAGTACGTTGATTGTTTAAATGGTCGTAGAATTGTGTTCCGGTCAAAAATATTATTGACGAGTTATATTGAAAAAAGTAAATTCGTAGGAAGATGATATCGTCCAGTTGAGTAACTGATTAATAGTTTTCGTTGAAATAAAAATCAGCGAATCAGATTTCGGTATAAAAAAGGGAACCCGGGCCAAATACCCACAAAACTTCCCTGTAAGATAAGTTTATAAGACGTCACAGGTGACTCATTTCTTTATACTTTGATAGACAAAATTTCGAATTTGAACGTGACGGTATATTTTTAATCACATCAGTCCCCCTAGTGCAGCGCTCCAAGAAAAAAGTGACGAGACATAACGCGTTGCAATTCGCCGGAACAAAGGAAATCGCACTAAGCTTGACATAACAACCAATCACAGCGCGTATTTATTTTACGTCGCGTCTTTCTTGACGCGCGTACTAGATCTGCTGGACGTACGGTTTTTATTATGTGGACGTGGATCTATATAAAAGTAGTTGTATGTGGAAAAAGTAGATGTTAAGAATGTAATGTGCATAAGTTCCTAAATAAATAAAATAAATGATAAAAAATGTCTCAAGTATGTTGCAAAGAAACATACGATGATTAAAGCGTCATGTTATCCAATCTAAATTGTTATGCATACTTATTTTAAATAGTTAGTTTGTAAAGCAGATTAATTTGAAATTTGCTGTGCCCCCGCGTGGCCATGTTTGATACTCCACAATACTATTGTAATTTATCATCTCTGTAAAACATGATGCAATTGAATGAATGAAATGAAATGATATCTATCGTACTGTACTGGATAGGGCGTCCCATACAGGTAATTGGTTCCCACATAAGTGAGAGTATGCTCTCATCTTCGATCGATTAACTTGCAATAAAACGCCGCGCATGTCACAGACCACGTACAATGTCATTTGTTCGCACGTTGGACTGTGAATGTTGAATTATATAGTTTTTTAAGGTATTTAAAGTCTTTTCAAATCAATACGTGTAATTGTAAATAAGTAATTGTAAATAAGTAATTGTAAATAAGTCTGCGTCTGTGGTCCACTTGGTCGGACACTTGACTTGTAACCGGGAGGTCCCGGGTTCGAGTCCGGCTACTGGACGTGTACCAATGGGACTCTTTTTCAGGGCCTATGTACGCAACGCAACGCTCGTACGGTGAAGGACACATCGTGATGAAACCCGCACACCACAAGGTGTGTGAACCCTATAACGGCGATGGGCTCACCCCCTGTCACGTGGGTTAAATACGCTTGGTGAACCGTGGGTACTTGCTTTAGCAAGTGCCTCTGCCTACCCCTCTTTGGGATTAAAGGCGTGAAGTGTATTTTTTTTTTTAATACGTGTAATAAGAGATTGGATGTTGTCAAAGAAAAATAGAACTATTTTATTACACAGAAGGTCTTGTTATATTTAGGTCTAAGGTGCTGCATAAACAGTTTTTGTGGCAAAGCGATTTAACATCAGAGAAACCTAATAGAAACTGGACAGTCACAAATTATTTCTAACTTCTCGCATACGATTACAAGAGCTCGTCTAGTTTCACTGTTTTGTTTCAAATATTCCGTACCACTTGTATCTACGTACGGAATACCGCAGATTTTCACTGCTTTACTTAGTTAATATTATTACGTAATTATTTACCGAGGGAGAGATTGTATTAATTAAGGAATTCAACGAAGCAGCGCAACAACAAATAAGCGGGAACAATGGTGTAATATTCAACAAATTCGGATTGGGTGTGGTAGCAGAATATTTCGCTGGCCTTATTTCTGCAGCGGGTTCCGAATGTGAATATTTCGCAGTAGATAACACTCACACTATGCTGGCAAGACTCGTGTCACACGTATGTGTGAATGAATAATTTCAACCCTTAATCAGACAAGGTTAGCTATTCTTCTGATGGATTTTGGACTCTATTGACGTTTGTTATTCTAATTACCGACTCCATCAGATAAACCCGGGTGATGTTTATCATAAAATCTAGCGTTTAAGTACAATGTGAATTTATTATTTACTGTTTAAATATGTAGTGTTAGGTACATACCTTATGTGATTATTCTCTGATATATTTAATAATTCCAGTGACGACATTGAATAAGGTTCAAAGTATGTGTTTGTCAAGTGGGAATATACTAGCCTTTGTTTGATTATGTAAGGGTTAAAGAAGAAAGAACCAACTTCCACCAGCACTAGCCGCCCGGCCATAAATTTTTTAAGTTCCTAATTTATCGAGTTTGCAATCATCAAATCTCAATTTCCTTATCATGGAGCCACCTTGAAAAATCTTTTATCTAAAAAAAAGGCATTAAAATGGATTCATAAACGACGGGGTTATCGGCGAAAAAATTAAATACGCTTGGTGAACCGTAGGCATGTGCTTAGCAATCTCTGCTTGTACCGCTTTGGGATGAAATGGCGTGAACTGTATTATTTATTTTTTCTCATCAGCTCACACTCGAACATTAGATAGTATTTGTCTCGTACCATGAGGTCTTATAAGTAAGAGGTGGACGCCCCGCGATTTCATTAGCGTAGGTTTAGTATTTCACACTAACTAGAGGTATAACTATATAGGTATATATCTAGACCTAGTGTAAATTATATTAGGTAGGAGAATATTTTTACAAATTTGTACAACTTACGTTTCCGCTACACTACGAATTAGGTTTTACCTGTAATGTTTATGTAAGCTGTTTTGATAAATAAATAAGTAACACATCTCTATACATGTATAGCGATATATCCTGGTGTTAAGCTACCTCCCCGCCAGCCTTTTTCTGCCTGCTTGCTTCAGCCGTTCCTGATTTATAAATAGTGTAACTAGCATGGCTTTCTTTTATAAAGGTATGTAGATATTGTTTACGCTATTTGACAGCACTACACCACTTATCTCGCGCTGTCTCTGTCACACAGCGAGAAAAAAATTATACAAGTTAAATAATGCATGTAAAAAGACCCCGAGCAACGTCTTAGAAACGTTGTTGTGCTCGTCAATATGAACAACTTTTACTATGGCGTCACTTAAATACATTTGAATACTTATATAAATAAAACACCCAGACATGTCCAACAAGTACTTAAAAGCTCGTCAAATACTTGTTAGCGGTGGGAATCGAACCCACGATCCTACGGAATAGAAGCAGACATGCTGACCACTACTACACCAACGGAATTTTGTTGCGAAGAAAAATACCTTATTCTACAAAGTACGGAAATCCATTATTAGGAATAACTGGTGTTACTAAAATTCGTCTGCCGCGAATTTAGGAAGCAGTTAGGAACTACATTCCGATATTTTTGCAAAGAAACCATACATATGGAAATGCGATATTAAGGTCAGGCTTAATAAATAATTAATATTTATATAATTAATATTTATTGTTATCTATTATTTAAAAACGTAATTTCATTTCTTTTTCCACACACTAACAGGGTTTGTTCTTAGATTTAAGACTTACGCAATAAATAAATACTGAAATACGCCTGATACTGCAAATATAATTTACAATATTAATATGTCAATGCTGATGAGCTGTTTCCCTGGGTGAATAAGCCTTTAAGCCACGTACACATTTTGTCTGATGTGGTGTATCGTGATGATTCAGAAAGTTCGGTTTCATATTTTGAAAGTCTTCAAGTCGCGGGTGAATAGGTACCTACTGAACAAGTGTGCTCCATCGTAGACCACATAACTGCTTAACATCAGGCAGGATGGTGGTCAGACGCTTGTTCATAGTGATTAAAAAAAATAATTTAACTAACTGTGATCAACTTGAAATCGATGCCTTTCTGATGCATGATGACGCAACACATTAAAGAAATGTGTAGCCGTGCAAGCTAACCGCGATATTTTTACGACATTTGGTTATTTTTTTAAAACATTGAACAAACGTTCAGCCCTTATACCTCTTTCCTGGTTGATGTTAAGCAGCTATTTTGTTTATATAGGACATTAGGTACCTAATTACCCCTTGATGACCTCCAGACTATACTGCGCAGGAAACACAGACTCCGGCAAGCCATTCCACATCCTGGCAGTGAACATTTAAGAAAAGTATACTACTTAGTCACTTTTGCATTCTCATAATATTAGCATAACATTGTACATTGTTGCAGCAGCTATTGATCGAGTAGATTTTATTAGAGAGTATATTTATTGAGTGACCAGATATCGCTTTACATCACTAAAAGTCAGCCCATCATGTGCCCGTATTACAATACATACAATTTTATTTAACAAAGTAAATTTAAAATACACTGATGCGTGAGAATTAAGATAATTTTCAGTCTGTGTTTTAACGACGCATTGCTAGGTTTTCTAATAGGTGCAGTTCTAAGAAATACTCATAGTATAATTTTTAGTGTAATTTTCTTGTTTTCTTCTTTCCTAAGAACTTTATCCTGAGATAACAAAGATAACAAAAAAAAAAAGAATTACATAAAATTGGTTGGACAAACCTTAGCAACACATTTACCAATTAACTTTTATATTATAGAATAGGTACGGTGGATAGGTAGTCCTTAGGCAGAACATTAAAAATATCTATCAAGCTGTTTGTCTTTCATTACACTCACTGTGGCGTAAGAGTGTACCTAAAATATCTAAAACAAGCTGTCCCGGCAAACGTTTGTTTTGCCCCAGGAAGATTTGTACGCCGTGAATTGACAAAAATACACCTTTTAAAGCTTCCCTTGACTTCTACGAATATTCGCCAAATCGCACAGCCGTTCTCGAGTTTCAGGCGAGACTAACGAGAGAACACCACATATTAGCAGATACCTAAAAGTCCCAACCTGGCTACCCGAATTGTCCAACCCCAACAATGTTATTGGTTTACATACATACATATAGGTACATACAAGAGTTGGTACCATTATTTCACGTCCTAAAGGTGGCAGAGTAAGAATGACACATTTTATTATGATAACTAGCTGTCCCGGCAAACATTCGTTTTGCCATAATAAGTCGCCTTTGTACCCTGTGTATTGGGAGAAATACAACTGGCAGGTGGATAAAAAATAGATAGTAGCCCTGAGAATCGGCTACTATCTATTTAACCTACTGAATACGCATATAAAATTTGGTGAAAATCGGTAAAGCCGTTTCGGAGGAGTATGGCAACGAAAACTGTGACACGAGAATTTTATATATTAGATTATGGAGTAGACAGACCAAAAAAAATATGCCTCATTCAATCGCATTTTACGTCCCTTGGTATCACCTCACCACACAAGTTGACAAGAACAACGAAGGGCTCGGTTATGCACACGACCCATGTCATTTCATGGTGTCGCGGACGTAGAGGGTAGATAGTCGTTTTCGTGTTTGAACTGATAACATCAATAAGGACAATTATTTGTTTGACAGCTATGACGTTAAGCGCGTCATTAAACTATTAGACTCGCC